>JAWNKY010002831.1:0-16285 GCA_035041765.1 Drosophila algonquin
CAGCTCATATTTATTTTAACTAAATATACTCGACTGTACTCAACTTACTTTTCAATTATTCATTCGCCATGTGTCGCACGGAATAAATAAAAATCTTCGACGATGATTGACAGATTTGCGCATTTCTTATATCGCACTTAAATGATTTTGGGGGAGAACCCATTTAATCTGTCGTGAAACGTGGATATAAAAAATAGTTCAAATGCGAAAAGTTGTAAAAAATTTTATTCGTCAGTAAAATAAAAACTAAATCCAAGAGTGGCCAAATGGAATTTGATGTTTGGGTTGCAGTATAATTCTCGGATTTTTTTTCGGATTTACAGGGTTCTGCTGCCACTTTATAGATGTACATAGTACCTCGATTTGGCTAATCTTAATGGGTAAATGGGAAAGAACTTCAGCACTTCAACAATGATTTCTAGTACATATCTTTTAAGGTGTTGTATTCTCTCCAAAGCTTTTGTCTTTAAATATATCTAGCATTTGCATCAATACTTTTTCTATGCTCCAGCAGGGATCACCAACTGTTGATATTTTCCTTTAAAAAGGTGGATTGTGTCGCTCTAATGTCCTTGGTCAACCATGTGCGTGGGTTACGTGTTTCGATTGCCAAACCAAAAGACCGGGGAGGACAGCAGCCATAAAAGATTTTGCACCAGGAACACGTTTTGTTTTATTTTCTGTTTTCTGGACAGGAAAACTGCTTTCGGTGTACGTGATGCTCGTCCGTCTTCGGTGTCAGAGCTACATACAATGGAGAGCAAGTGAGAGTGGAGAAAGTACAGTGATATATATCTATTTAATTTTGGATGCAGCTTAAACAGTTTTTAGCGGGAAAATGATTTAAATAATTTTCGTTATAAATATATATTCCCGTACTTTCCGATTTTTCAAACCTTACAATAGTTTAAGATAGGGTCGGAAATATTTTGGTCTATAAACAGTTTTTGAGACTTTTTTTTTTAAATTTCGACGAACAGACTCTTTTATTTGGTATATTTTTTTGGTGGTATTTACGGTAGAAGTAAAGTGAAAGCATAAAAACATCTGGGAAAGCAATTAATAAAAAAAGCCGCAAAATGAATACTTTGTTGAATGTTAATGCAATTTGCATGTTTTGTACGAATGCATGATTACCATTGATTCCTTCCATTTCACAATGCTGATGTAGGTGTTGTGTTTTGCTTTTATAGCTGGGGAGAAAGACCTGTGCTGGTTGTATTAGTGAAAGCTGCTTAATTTGTTTGTGGTCATGCTTTAAGATGTCCGCACTTTGCTCGCTTCCCATCTTGATTAGCATTCGTCGTCATTTCTATTTACAGCTTAAGAGCCCTCTGGTTTTCCCGAATTTTCTCGTCTGTACAGCAGTTGAAATCTGACCTAGTCGCACATGATGATGGCTCCATAAAAACTTCTACCAACTCCATCTTTGCAATCGAGGATGCTAATTGACAGACCCATTTTAATGATGTTCTTTGACTTATTTTGAGAGTGAACTGAGTTTTAATGCTGCATGGTTTGTATCTGTCTGGATTTTTTTTTCAGCGTGCTAATTGGGTTTCCATTTACTGTTTTTCTTTTACTCTTTCACCTGTAATTACCTTAATTACTTTACAACTTGCACTTTCCGTTTTACTTTGGTGAAATATCGCATTGAAATGGAGCTTAAATGAGGATTTAATTCACAAAAACTGTGTAAAAGCTTAAAAAGGCGTACTTTTAAGGGTACTTAAACATATACATTTCTTTATATTCTCTTACATTATTAAGTTGTAAGGATACATTTAGTGGACAAAATAGGTGTTGCGGATTAAATGTTATGAGAACTTGCAAACATGGAAACCATGTGGAACGAATTTCTCATTTTAGGCCGCTGTTAGTGCGCTGCGTGCGTCGCCACGTGTGACGCATGCTTTTGGTACCAACAAGATGGGAATTATATATATATTTTAGTACATGTCGGCGGAACTTCATAATTTCATTTTATTTACGCAAGCATTTAGTTGGCAAAATAAAATTTAAGTAATCTCTCCACTGGAGAGAACTGTTAACATTTAACTTATGGAGAACAATCTCTTACACGGACTAGCAAGGTCCAGTGATTGTTATTCTGTTACCTGATTACTATGCAGCTCACGTGTTCATCGGATGGATGTGATAAGGCCATACATCACTAGATTTGTTAACCCCAAATTGCCCGTTTATTATCGTTGGGTGTGCCACCTGAATAACAATTGCCGCTACCACGAAAAAGGGCATAATTTATATGCGCCGATTCATCAACTTCATGGCTCAATACCCTTTTATTTACATTAATGTTTCTATTTGAAATTCCCCCTTAAACAGAGACGCCCTTCTTGAACGTGCATCCCCATGTATACGAGGTATGTGGAGCATATCAAATTTATGCACACGTGACAGTTGCTTCCCGACTCCCCTGCCAGCTCTACCATCTGTACATCCCTCTTGGAGAGAGCATAAGCAACAGGAAACGGAAACGACGATTTCTCAATTGTCTGCGTCAACCTTTTCCTGCATAAGATTTACGTCAGCCACGATAGCGCAAAAACACGAAAACTGATTTTATTTTTAGAGCCCACCATTTCTTGGGGTGTTTATTTATTGCCTCAATTTGAATCGGAAGATTATTCGGCTAAGGTTGGCTTTAATTTTTTCTATAGCTTTCTACAGAGCCATACAAGAAACTTGGAGTCTTGAATACGAATCAGAGGTCACAATTAAAATATTTGTTCATCGTTTTCTTCAGGTTTACTATATTATTACATTCATATTGTATGCATTATATTATTACAAGTCACTTTTCTCTAGAATTGTTTGTTCTTGACTTTTAATTACACAATTTTTTCATTGATAACAGAAAATGGTAGTGACTTATCAAAAAGTTCGCTTGAAAAAAGCCGACTATCGACTATCAGAAGCAATGGATGGACGTCCATCCGTTTTTTGACCACGTGATTATGGCACTTCAAAAGGATTTGGTCTGATTACCATTCAAAAAATAACCTTTGCCGCCTGGGGCATTTTGTCATCAAATTAATGAGCTAGTACAAAATTGATCGAAGAACCAACGCTTAAAGCCGACAGACTAATAATAAGAAATAGTATAGCTTTATTTAGTTTTTATCTTTCAAAAGTGGTGGGTTTTATGGAGCATAAACAAACCCTAACGTGGGAATAATTTTTTTCGAAAACTTTCACATTTTTTTGTGTCCAATTTATTAGTAATTAGCATAATGGAATAGATTAAAATGCTGACAGAAGCCTTAGATGTTCCATTAATACAATACATAACCTTCAGTGAAAAATATATTGTCCGCTTCGCTGAATAAATTAAATCTTTATTTGTGCTAACCATGAACAAAGATTCAGTAATTCACACTTAAACATAAGTTAGGGAATAAACACCTAATGTTTTAAATTAACTAAAACGAGAAAGCTAATGGGAACTAATCAACAGGTTGGATACAAAACTAATGAGCTTTGGCTTTGTAGGTGATTTTCCAGACTTCGAAGAGGCAGATCGTTGAATGGAAGCGATAGAAAATAGCCAGCGGCATGGATATATGGGTAATGATCGTCCAGCCCCAGACGCCGAAGAACTCCAAGTGGGATTCTCGGAACACGGCACGCCCCTTGATCAGGGTGTTTACGAACCAGATGGCAATATTGGCTACCAGCAGAAACGTAATGATCTCTCGCCCAGGCTTTCGGCGAACCTGCTTGGCGCCCTTGCACCGTCGATGGCTGGCATGGAGGATGAACATCGTCTGCAGGGAGGTCTGGACCACGCCGAACACCTCGGCGATGATGCCCTCAACGCGATCGGGTACCGTATCCCATTTGGCAAAATAGCTGCCCAAAATGCTGAACAATCCGTACAAGTAAACACCCGTTTGGGCCACGATGAGCAGGAGATTGTCCAAGTCCATGGAGTGGTGCTCGTCGCTGGTATCCTTAATATATCTCAGATCGCGCATGAGGAACATTCCTGAAATGTATTCAGGAGATGAAGATGTATCACTTTTACCCAAAGTAGGTATCGCTTCTTACCCGTAATCACAGCCGCAGCGCACATGAAGTACATAAAAGTCTCCCAGAGAGTAACCTCCTGAGTGGCAACCAGTTCATAGCCAGGCTGAGTGTACAGCACAAAGTACATGATCATGGAGATAATTGTCATCACAATGATCAGTATGCCGAAGAAGAGACCCTTGTGCGACTGCGAGCAATCGACGGAGAAGTGATGCGCCGGTTTCTGGGCCACAGGCTTGACTGAGTTTTTGCGCGTCTTGTCGATATCCGGTATGGATTTGACAGTTTTCCACATCTCGTAGAGGATCACAGCGCAGATCAACGAGTACTCGATGGTGCAGGGAAACAAAAACGGAGACAACTGTTGCACCAAGGCGCCCATGATCGTGGTGCGAGAGCAACCAGTGAAGGCCGCAACTGTTGGCGATGGAGTCACTGTGACGTTGGCTATTATAGAGCTCACGTTGGCCAAAATAGTATGATTGAAGGGATCCTTTACAGTCAAATGATGATTGTGGTGATGTAGTGATTCATTCATCGCCGACCAATTGGGTAGGCCATGAGTTCCATTGTGCATTATAGGATCATGGTCTGGATCCACATCATGGTGGCTAATGTGAAAGATCTCATGCTTGGTTTCCTCAACCAGAACGTACAGCCACTCGCAGAGATTTGTGGCCACCATGTGCATTAGTCCGAACCGGGAGGTCACTTTGTGGCGAGCCATATCCATGTAGGTTGTGTTCAGGAAGATGAACTGCACCTGAGCGATGCACAGAACCATGCGGCAGATGGGTGTGATGGCCACAAACACATCACGACAGCCGGGATGACCATTTAGCTCAAAGAACTGACCAAACTCCAGGCCAGAGTAGACCATCGTGCCAATAGCGAAGGCAATGGCTCCAACTCGTAGATAAAAGCTCCCAAAGTGAGTGACTTTGTGTTTGAGGTGTACATTGCTGTTCTTCTCATCTGAAAAAATAATTGAGACGTGAGAAAACTTATCCTTGGTGTGAGCTAGAGCTATGATTAGGCTTACGAAAGTCTTTGAGAGCATTGAAGAGCGATCGATTTCGAAAGGCACTGATATACAGGAAGACGACAAAGAGTATGCTGCCCACATAGAGATAGACGTAGAAGCCCTGGTACACATAGGTGGGTATCTGTTCCGAAATGACTTCCGTGATGGGCAGGCACACTCCCAGCAGAACCAGTAGCTTGCAATAAGTGGCCGACAGCGCTGAACTTATGGCATCGCTGTGGAGAAAATTGGTTAATTTTCGATCCATATAGATCCCGAACGCAGCAGATCATTACTTTCCCGTGCGACGATTCTTTTCCTTCTGCTGCTTGGCCTGATAACTTTTTGCTCCGTTGTCAAAGAAAGCCGTAGATCCATTCCTGGCACTCGCAGTGCCGCTCTGTAGATTAATTGTCGCTGTACTCCCACTGGCAGTGCTTTGCAGATTCCTGGAAAGACACAATAAATTGATAATCTGCGACCTCAAAGAGCAAAGCATGCTGTAGAGGGAATTTTCACAATGTGGAACACATTTGTACCCTTTGGCACCACGCGGTGAGAGGAATCCATTGCCATCTTTGCGTCCAAACATAGGTGGTCGCTGCGTGAGGATCTCCTGGAGCAGCAGCGATGGTCTTCGCGACACTTGTAGGGTGCAGGCCGAGTCATCGCGGTGGAAGCCAATGGTGGGCATTGGCAGCAGGGCCTGTCGTTGACTGGAGTGCTCCACCACGTCCAGATTGGTCTGGGACTTCGCCAGCGGCGAGATCGGATGGGGGGACATGACGGGTATGCTGTGATGACCACAATGGTCGCAGGAGGTTCGGGCGTAGCGGACAACTTGGCTCGAGGTGGCAGCTGCAGAGTGCGGCGGTGTGCCCGGCACCGAAGACGGCAACGAGTTGGGCGGTAGGCGTGAAAAGGAAGCCGATTTCTTGGGCGCACTTATAGATATATATTCACAGACATCGGTGGGTATCTGGTGGCTGTTGCAGGATTGAAAAACTAGTTAAGAAGCGATTCAGGAGCGAGAATTCCTGCAGTGGCACACATACATCTGAATATGATCTGAAATACTCGCGAAAAGCTGCGACAAGTTCAATGTTCCCCGGCCAACTGATTCTACCTCGGACATTTGACTATGGTCAACGATTTGATGTCGTTGGCCCGACCTTGAAGAAAGCCAAGACTTTGATGGGTTCCCGCCTCTGATTGCTTTTTGATCGATTTCTGTCCACAAATTGCGATATTATCGCTGTGGGTGGTATCGGCGCAGCGCGTGTTTCCTCCAAAATGCCTCTAGCTTGGCTGATAAGACCCGGGCGGCTGAGCAGTTGTCTCATCAATCAGGAGATAGATAAGCGATCCACTAGTTTGGTTACTGTTTACATAAAAATCAAGTGATCACGTTTTCTTTTCTTTCCACTATCAGTGTCTGGATTCAAAGCCCAGTCTTTGCGTTTGGAAATAGAAGACAAGGAAGAGCTTATGGCACTATGGCTGTACATTAACCTTTTTGTCTTGATTTTAGAAATAGTTGCATAAAATAAGAGAGAGGATTTCACAATATATAAATGGATTTGAACTACTTTTTTTTGTATCAAAGAAAATAGTATGTTTTTGAACTGCAATGAGGGATACCCCGTGAAAATAGATTCGTTTTCACTTTAAATGAATAAGATGTATTTGTTATCTAATCGCTGCAGTCACCCAAGCCATACAGTCTCACCCAAAACCGTAGCTCGAATAGATTATTCGACCATCACAATGACAAAGTGATAGCGAAAATGCACACTTATATTAGTGAACGAGATCTTCCCATATACAAATTGTGTATGTGCCACTACAGTAGTTTCTACGAGTAAGTATGTAGTATAGCCAAAACGCACTTCTTTTTCCTGGCCACAACATCATCGTGATAGTGAACGCGCTGCTTTGTTTTCCACAGATTAATGGGCTCATCGTACATGGCGTTCGATTTTAAATTGGATAATGACATATCTCAGCCACTGCGCAGTTCTGTTGGATCAACACAAACACAAACAAACACTCGCGAAATCCGATCACAGAGGGGTCAGAAGATCAGGCGCTATTTAAAACGGTTAAGTATCGGAACTGGACTGCGAATTTTGGCGACTACTGGGATGCTTTTCACAGCCAAGCGGACCCGTAACACTTCGGAGACTGACTCTCAGCCGTTTGAGGCAGTTATTTCAATTGCCAGAGAGGCTATCGGCGAGACGATATTTGAGTAACTGATTAGCGTTGTCATTAGCTTGCTATTTTTACCAGTACGACTACGATATTGTGCATGTGTATGTATATAAATCTATTGCACCCATATTATTGGCTTAATTTATTAGCCTATTTGCACATCATCAGCCGGTCTTGAAGCACATGTATGTATGTATGTAGATATATATGCAGCATACGAAATACATACATATATACTCGTACAAGTCTCGTGTGTACATAAATCTTATGTTCAGTTTCGCGCTGTATTTGTATTTTCGCATCGCCTCTGTTTCCATACAGATCCGACAGCGACACCTTTACGTCGTTACAGCCACTTGTGAATACTCTTAATTAACATGTAAAGAGTGCCGTAAACAAGTGTAATATGCATGGTATCTGATACTCCAGAGAAGTGGCGGCTCTCCCCACCATTCTGGAATAGCGTTCCTTACAATTATCTGTTTACTGGGTCAATTCTGTTTGCAGATCCCAGGAGGTGCAAATATTTGCCTTTCTACATGTGTCAATGGAATACTCTTGTAATCATTGCGAAGAGAACGCTAATTGGCAAAAGATCCGCCTTATGTGACGTCATAATGCAAATATTATTGCAAGGGAAAACTATTCGCATGTACACAAGTGACTCATGGAGTGATTTAACGGACATGAATAGTGAAAGTTATTAGTAATAGTAATACGGACAATCCATCCAAATATTTTTAATAGAAAAGGCTGAGCGGGTGTGGCGAAAAAGCAGTCGGGAAAGGGAAACAGGTATAGGCGACATAAAACTAAAAGCGATAAATTATAAGTTCATTCCATACGATTTATAAGGCGATATATTATAAAAGATATTAAAAATTATAGTTTAATTAAAGATTCCTCTGTCTTGTTATTATAGAACAGATTAAATGCTGTTTGAATCAACCAATTAAAACACATTATTTATTCACTTTATTCGATTTTTTATTATACGTGGAATACACATTATTTAGTATATTTTATAACTATTATTATGGAATATCTTTACCTGAAAGTAACCGAAGGCATTCTTTGGTATTCAATTGCACTATTACGTTCCACCATTAATTTTGTCACTCTATCGTCAAATATCTTTTTCGTACACTTTTCTGAATATATTTCTGGATACGGCTATGCTTATATATCTCATTTAAACTAGAGATTGTTCTTGATCACTTATTATATTGAGTTTAGTACGTAATTACAGCACCCTCGTCGAATAATGTTGTGCAGATGGTAACACAGTTCTGGAAAAACTGAAGTCAAACCCAGACATCGATTCTTATCGGCAGACTTTGTTGGTGTCTCCCAAATATTTATAATACAAACATACATATAGACCACGCCCTTGTACACGTAATTTGGTGGCTAGTTAAAGCCCAGATATTAGCAGGGGTTACAGTTGGACACCCACTGCCATAGGCCCCCACAGGTGTGGACTGAAGGTAGACGCCTTTTATTGCCTTATCGTTTGAGGAGTCCCCCATTCCGCCCCTGATCGTTAGCCGAAGCATTTGCTTAGAATGTTTTGAAGAACAAATATTGGTACTACCCGTATCAGTACATTAAAATCAGTTCAGTAATATCAAACGGCGCTTCTGTTTACGCTTGTAATCAATTATTTCTGTCAATATTTGTGCACTCGTAAGCATTCTTATTTTTATCAACTCTGCCTTCATACGTGTGTACATACATATATAGATATCACTAGACAACAATGAAAGTCGAGGGGCAAGTTCATCATTTATACCAAAATAAAAGTGCCCGGTAATTGGAAGATAGTTGGAAGTGTGTCACCAGATTGTTGTACAACAAAGTGGAACAAAGTTCAAGGGAGGGGAATGTTATATGTGCATAAATATGTATTTGTATGCTTTCGCACGCTGATTGCTATCGTTGGACAGTGACAGGAAACTATCTCTTTCCGGCACAGTAATCTAACAAGAATTTTTCACCAGGAAATAGAAAACTGACAGACACTAGCTTTGGTTGGTGTCCAGTCTGTTGGGAAAGCTCAGTCTGTGTGTGAAATAAATACAAGGAGTATTTTTCGCCTTTGCTGATTGCGGGTTGGCGACAATAAACGAAGGAAAGATAGCGGTGTAAAACGTGGAGAAAAACTGATAGGAGTCTTATAATACCTATATTTACTACCCCTTAAAGATCACTAAAAAGATAGAAACAATCAAAAAAGATATATCATTGTGTGGGGATAATGATTTTCATCCCCGATTGGCCGAATATTTATTCCGAATAAATACAATTAATGCTTTCCCATTGCCAGCATTGCCGCTTCGATCGCTGAGCGCGGCTTCGCTTCGCTCGGCAAACATAAATAGCGTGGAACATAGATAACGAAGAGAAGAGCGAGCTTTGAGCGAGCGTTTAGCAGGGCAGGCAAGGCAAGAATTTACAAAAACAATTTATGAAGCAATGGTAATATGCGGCTGAAGGCCAATAAATAGCTGCTATTTGGCAAGCCACTATTCGGCGGGGGTCTGCTCCGAACACATTGAAAGGGGTCAACGTACTTTCTTCTAATTGCAAGGCAAACGATAATCGCCCTGCAGCTGTTGCATTTCCACAGCAAATAGCCAAGCTGTAATTTCCTTTGAACTTTTCCAACTGCAAATGGCCCACCAGATTGCGTACAAATCCGAAAAACAAATGGAAGGCCGACGAAAATGTTGCACAAATCCCAGACCAAAATTTAAATGAAGAGGGGAAGAGAAATCTCTTCCAAAAAGCAAAACTACGTTCCTTCTACGTTCTGGTTGGGCTTGTTCGACTCTTTGGAGTACTCTATACTCTATTTGTGAAATTTTATTTGTGCAATTAGTCGATATTCCTGAGCATCCCCTAACAAAAAGGTCAATTCATTCAAACTCGTCGAACTTAACTGAACTCTCATAACTATTTACAGAGCCATCTGCCATGGACGACGATGAACTCCTGAATATATTTGAGGTCATGGCGATAAATATATTAGTCCCAGAACATATGGTGTCGTTACCAACCCGTCCATCCGAGGCAGTTGCTAACATACGTCTGGAGACTTTGCCAGCTTTCCTCGATTTCTATCTGTGTATAATTTGTGCAACAAACTTTGTCATGCGAGCTCTGGCAGTTAGTAAAGCTTCCTCCAGCTGCGGTCCTGCCTCAAAATAACGCCAGGGCCAGGACCTGAACTAGAACCAGGACCACCAGCTGATAAATTTTCAAATTTGCATCCTAAAGAATGGCATGGAACGGTTGCTGCAGAGTTTTTAACTTTCGCTTGTGGATGGGTATCCTGGTACGCTGCTGTGCGGTCGGAGGTCTGGGGGTGGAGTCTGTCGTGTCTAGATAGAACGAGCAAAGAGAATTATCCCAGGGCCCGAAGCATTGCAGCGGACATGTTGAGGTTGGATGCCTTCTCCGAGCTGAACCCCATTAATTGCACGTCGAGCTTTGAGTGGCTTCTATCATTAAACGAGGGCCCAGAAGCCAGGAACCAAGTGCTTGTCTCCTAGCTAGCATTGGTACATTTCACGTCAGATAATTGAGATTTTATACTTTCTTCACTAGGCGAAATATTATGGACCTGCCTGGGGAAAATTTGCCACTACCACTTTTGTCCCCAGCTGGGGACTCTAATCGAGTCCCGGGGTAATGAAAGTGTCAGACATGTGAGGAGACGCCCCACCTATTAGGCCATTTTAGGGGGAGTGCTTAAAGATGTCAGACACTTTCGACAACATAACGTGTAAGAGTTTTTCTAGCTGGTGTTAAATTCCATTAATTCCTTCAGTCAATGCTGTAGCCCCTTCAATATTACCTATTTGTTTGGTGCACTAAACTACTGGGGAATCACCCCCTTTTTGCAGTGGAATGGATTTCAAGAGACCACGGCCTGTGCGCTGAGGATTTTATGCACTCATCGAATCAGAAAACTGTTCACGCTTTCATTTTTGAGTTCATTCGCCATTACAGTGCCCCTCCAGGACGCATCCATTCAGATTTTATTCTATTTGAGTTTCACTTGGAACACATTCATGTAGTCTACGTGACTAGACCTTTTAACTGAAGACTCTCTTCATTGAAAAGGCAGGTGCAGCACCAATTTCCCAATGTATCATCTTCTGGCCTAAGAAAGTCGTTTCGTCTACCTTTTACTTAGATTCAAATTTTGGTTCCATTTTAATTGGCAAGTGAAAATGTTTGAACTAACTTCTCTCCATGCCAAAAAATGTAGTTGGAGAAAACAGCGGGATGCAGTACTTGAAGGAGCTTCAAGGGCTTTCTTATGTTCAGGAAACTTCAAGTGAAAACTTTTGGCACTCAGCTGCCTTCTAGAGTAAAGCGTTTCCACCTTCAGTGCAATCCCTCGGATGACTGCACAAGCTTTGACAGGAGATGGTGCCCTTCTTGGAGGGCGCTTTCACGTAAGCCAATTGCAATTTACGCATCACGCCAGGAGGTGCAAAAACAATGCCAACAAATCTGTACAATCAATCTAGAATTTTGCGGGGAAGCTAGAAAGCCATTTCTCTGCTCGGAGAAATTCGAGCAGACAAAATTTAAATATCTCTAGGGGAAAACTTGAAGTACAAACTTGGTTGTAAATATGAATACATATTTTATTGCTTTGGATGGTGAAATGAATTGAATTATTATCCAAGCTACTTTGAGCAGCTCTTCAGAGTAGCCTCTGGTGGGCTGTCTATATCCCTGATTATTCAATGATAGTTTAATGTCAGCATGGATGCATATTCTACAGTTTACGATTTCCAATCACGTTTGAGAAATAAAAAAACTCCTTCGTCACGCAGAATAAAAAAATCACTAAATGGCAATTTCTCTCTGCTCAAAATCCCATGAGATGGGAAATGGGTTGGAAACCGTCTGACTTTGGGGGTAACCGACACAGTTGTTTTACATTTCTGCATCGTTAGGTGGAGAGGAAATGGTTCAGTGGCAGTCTGAAAATATGCCAATAAATGCATAAATGTGTGGCTCTAAGCCTTAGAGTCTAAGGCAAACAGCAGGATGCAGGATGTAGCACATACGCTACGTTCTTTACGGCAATGGCCAGAGTCTATGTGGATATATTTCCAGGCTCTGGAGGGCTAAGCAGATAAGACACTTGACCTTGAAACTGCCACAATGAACATCTTATCTTATCTTGTCTTGTACTAAATTATTACGGCCGCATAAATTGGGTAAAAGAGAATAAGTCACGAACAGCAAGCAGACGCTTTAAAAATTATTAATTTATCATCATTATGGGTTCCTGAGCGAAATAAATTTGGAGCCCACGATGATTTCTTTAACGCTCCAAAAACAAAAGTAACGCTATGTCCAAAAATGTCTTTCATCAAAATTTTCCATAAGTATATTTAGCTTACTGATACTGACTTTTTCAAAATCATTTGTTTTGTTTCGTTATTAAAAAATAAAATTATTTAACCTCGCACAGCTATCTCTATGAACAGCAAATTTCACGGGTAATGAAATACAAGAAAATTACCTAATGCAATTGCACAAACAGCGCTGGAAACCGCAATGCGGCCAACAAACAGCTTTCGCTGTGTAATGGTCTGTTATGGGTTTTCTGGATGGGAGGAGGAGGACTTGTGCTTGTGACCTCGATTGGTGTTGGTTAGAATTTATGTCTGAATTGCTTCAGAGATGGGATGAAAGTGCAGGACCTTTTTATGTTTCTTCATCTCTTAGAAGATTCACCAACGAATTCCCAGTTTAATGAACACATTTTTCCAAAGAAAACTCCCGTTTAGCTATAACTAAATTACTACCGAATTTAACAACTTAATGATAATGCTTAAGGAGGTCAAAGATTTTAATGATGATGAGGATCTCTGACAGTATTAAACACATCTTTGATTGGAAATTTCCTTCGACAGATAGCGACACAGCATACAAATATAATCAAATATTAATGTCCGAGTGTGCAGTAAACAAATATGAACAAAAAGCGAACGCATTAACGACTGGCAATTCAGTTGGCGATGAGTCAGAAATGAAAAAGATTATTCGCATTGCTGGCTGCTGGAATCAATTATAGCCAGAGCACTGCATTTGTATTCGGACTTAATGCTTCCTGATGGAAAATGCAACGAGAGCGCAAAGAACGCATTCTGGCAAAGGGAAAGCAAATTATTTAATTAAAGGAACGACTGGGAATATCTGTACATTTCATTCTATAAACTGTATCTCGCACACACTCCACAAATAGTAGTGTGTCCTTGAAAAGTAGCAATCTACACATTTTTTTGTCATATCCTTACGTTTTCTGAAAAAGCATCAGAAATATCTGGAGAGAAACAATAAAATATTTAATCTCTTCTTTTGTTATTTACTATGGTTAGGTTAGGTGTATAGGTCTGCTCGTCCGTAGTCGACGTCACTTGGCACTCAGCAGTTCAGCCCATTATGATGACTTTACTTGTCATGTTATTCTCTAACTGAGAAGGTTTCTTAAAACCATCCCGAGGCCTCAATAAAGAGTGCCAGTTTCCCAGGTGGCATGGTTGCCAGGCTGTCCAGGTCCTCAAAAAAGGCTCCGGTATCGCCTTCCCATAAGTGCAGGACAGCCACAAAGAAGGTGCTTTCATTAGTGGTTTCATTAGTGGCCAAATTAATGGATGCCTGCTCTATCCAAGCTTTTCCTCCGACTTCCTTCTTTTAAGCGCTTTCATTTTCGATGCTGTGCAAAGCTTTCCAGCAGCTCCAATTTTCTCCTATAAAACTTTTTTTTTTGTATGAACTTTTCCGTGTTACCTTTTGTTATGTTTCAATGTGTATGTCTTTGTTGCGTATAAATTGCCGTCAATTAGTTTAATTGTTTCCCTAATGCTTTTTCTTTACTTTCGTCCACTCTCATTGCACCCTCTCCAGTTCTTTTTGGCGTCCATTGATGGCCCTCATTGATTAGTTGTGCAATTGTTTTGCAGCTGTCAATGCCTTTGTTTCAATTTACTCTTTGTATTCGTTGTACTCGTTTTTAATGGCCACCAAATACAAAAGCTGTTGAGTTTTTATTGCAACCATTATTGTGAGAGAGTCCATTGTATGCTAGGAAAATTTAGGAATATTGGTTGGGAAAATCCACAGATCCAATTTTCATGTTGCTATTTTTCGATTTTCAATTGTTTCCGGTATGGGGTTTATTGATTATACTCTAGGTTCAGTTTTGAATAGTTTTAAGATTCTTTATATGTATATCGTTTATCTCTATTTCTACTTAAAGAGCAATATAAGATGAAGATAAATTAAGTACTGTCTTCCAGCTTTCTCATAAAAATAGTATCTCGAGCAAACAAAACTACTTCGCTTTTCCTCCTAGCAGTAGAAAATGCGCATATGCTCATGTGGTGCTGTGTCTGAAGGGAAAGACAAAGAAGATTTCATTGAAATTGATGATGCTGTGCTTGAGTTTCTGTTTGCTAGACGACGCCCGAAAAAATGCCATAAATCTTTGTCAACTTTTTTGCGAGAGTAAAAACAAACGAAATTAATTCACTAAAAAGCACACACTATAATTTAGTAAAATGCTCTATAATTTTATAATATTCAGCTGATTAAATAAAACAAAAAAAATACCTATGTTTCTTATTTAGAACTATTTTTGCTAGAGTAAATTTATTCTCAACAATCACCAGATAGTTAAATATTCTGAAAATTATAGAGACTCTTACGATACAATATTTAAGAGTTTATATTCCCATTCCCCATACAGAATTCCATAATTTGTGGTTTTGTTTGTTGTTTTTGTGTTATTTTTCAGCCAAATGTCAGGGAACAGTAAATTCCATGTAATGAAAACTTCCCAGCGCCACAGGTGGGCTTTGAACCTCGCTCACAGTCCAATTAAATTTCCAGCCAGTCAAAGAAAATGTGGCGCCAGACCAAATGTTGTTAAACGATCCGAGCTGTGGCGGAAAACTACTCTTAATCTGTGAATTTTGCTGTGACATGTTTTGATTTAAATTCCAGTTTAAGCAAAATTAATATTCGGCGTTGCGGACTATAAATAGGATTTGATGAAACAAATGCAACAAAACATTTTCCTAGTGGAACATTTTTTGTGACTGCTGTCTTCCCTGAGGCGACACCAGAGCGACACAATTAACCTTTTTCAAGGAAAGCGTCATAGAAAACGTATTGATGCAAATGCTAGATATATGTACTTAAAGACAAAAGCGTTGGACAGAATACAACACCTTGAAAGAGAAATATTCAAAAAAATCATACATGAGGTGCTGAAAATAAAGAATCAACGGCTTAGCCACTTCTTAGTTTTGATATTTACATTTCAACTACACCATATATGTTTATATTTTCCTATTCACCTATTAAAATTAGCCAGATTAAGGTACTATTTACATCTATAAAGTGGTAGCAGAACCCTGTAAATCCGAAAAAAAATCTGAAAATTATACTGCAGCCTTCAAATTTATATCATTGTGATAAAAGGCAGCAACCTGTCATCATTATGTCCTACGCCCAACCATTAAAACTTTATGATACATACGAGAAGTCTCAAAATTAAATATTAAATCCCATTTGCCCACTCTTGGATTTATTTTTTATTTTACCGACGAATACAAATTTTACAATTTTTCGTATATGACTGTCAAATAAAAATGTATTTTTTATCTTTTTATTGCACTATTTTGTGTATCCACATTTTACGACAGATTTTATGGGTTTTCCCCCTAAATCTTTTCAGTGCGAAGCAAGAAATACGCAAATCTGTCAATCATCGTCGAAGATTTTTATTTATTCCATGCGACACATGGCGATTGAATAACACTAGTCGACACGACTTTTCCGCTTTCTCAAACGTGATTGGAAATCGGAAACTGTAGAATATGCATCCATACTGCATAAAACTATCATTGACTAATCAGGGATATATGTAGACAGCCCACCAGAGGCTACTCTGAAGAG
>JAWNKY010002845.1:0-10045 GCA_035041765.1 Drosophila algonquin
AGAACTACTTAACTTAAGAACTAATAATGATAGTCGTTTTTGAACAGCCCTTGTATTCCTATGCAAAAATCAGTAAAAGACGCAGAGTGATAGAGCATGCAAAATGAGAGAACAGGCAGCAGAGCGAATGCCAAGGATTCGGTCCGACAAAAACTAACGAAGAATCAATATAATTGAGTTACCGAGAATAGTCTTCTGCTTTTCGGAGAGTATGTAGACGGATGATGTGAGCACCGAAAATCGATGATCCAAAGCTGATGCGTATATATAGCAATTATTATTGCTTGCGCAAAAATCATTTGAGGCTGAACTTTTGCATGCATTTTCGATTGCCGCAGAAAATTATTTTTTTTATAAATCCATTAAAGCCTTCAAAATTTAATTAAGTTGAATATTTTTCGAATAAAGCAACAAACGTGAGATAAAATTATTCATAAGTTTAAGGTTTAGCTTGACTTAACAAATTTGACATTATGCGATCAAATTTGTGTGCCGTTTACTTTGAGGCTGCGTCTTGATTCTTTGCATCTTCCCAGAAACGCATTTTTTTTACATAAGTTTAGCATGAGGCCCCAGTGGTGGCAAAAAGTTGCGTCGTTTCCGTCGAAGGTGCGTTTATTCGTTATATTCGATTGGTTTTGATTTTTCTTTGCCCATAACAGCAATTACCGTACTTTTCTGCCTATCAGCGGAGTTATCACCACTAATAACAACAAAAAATAGCAGATTAAATTTAAATTTAAAATTGCTTCAAAAATTTTTATTTCAAATTTATTGCTACAAATCCCATGTCTTTGAATCCTTTCTCTGTTTCCGTGATCTTCTCAGGGTAAGAAATTCTGCTGGCATGCTGATCTAGATCGTGGCTATTGAAATTTAGAATACATTATTTAATTGAAAAGAGAACATTATCTACTACTTTCTTACAAGGGTCCAAACGCGAGGAGGACGTTGCAGTTGCAAGACGTGTTGCAACTTTTCTGCAAATAACCCCGCAGCTTCCATGCACTTCAAAAGATTCTACTTACTTTGTGCCACCACAGTTAAAAGAATCAACTCTTTGCGACATATTTCGTAAACGCCTCTTTTGCTTTTCTGCGTCTTTTCCGATATTGATAGGATAAGCAACCAGTGTAAAAAGCCTATTATGTTTTAGGGTTCTTAAAAATTGCTTCATAACTGAGAAAAGATACAGATGCCTTTTAACACAAACTACCATCCACCATTTTTTTCCGGGAAGGTCCGTAATAGCCTGTTCCCACACGCGACCATTCATTTCTTGGCTATTTTCGCTTTCCGAAATTTCCCAGCTAGTTCTACCATACATATTCAATGTTGGACGATTGTTTTTAAATGCAACTCTGAAAAATTTGCATTAACAACGTAAACAATGACTTACAAGAATAAATAATATGCTTCAGCAAATGGCGAGCTGCTCCAATATCTTCGGGCAAAAATCCGAATAAATATAAAAAATCAAATATAGTTTCAAAAACTTTTTTATTTGTAAATGCAATGTTTTGCAAGGACAGATCTCATAATTTCTACAGTCTTATTAAAGTCAGCAGAAGGGTTTGCTCCGATCGCGCTGTTCATGTTGCTCACTTGATTTCATCAGAACCCGATTCTCATTAACGGAGTTGTTGTTTTTCCTCCAATATTGCCCACGCTTCGTAATACACGGCTTAACTTTTGAAGGCTGGTATCCAGCACCGCAAAATTTTACTGAAAGCAAGCTGCTCATTATTTCGGATATGTGGAACTCAGCTTATGTAATGTGACCAAGAACCTAAAAAGTGATTTGCCACTCTCATGAATCAGCTGTGTTTTGTAAACAGCGCCAATTTTGAAAATTAAACTAAAATTAAAAAAAGGAATGAAAGTAATTCTGACGATAAAGTGATTGTGTTGGTAGCGGCACATATGGTTATAAGACGAAGTACAGCACAGTTGGAGGCGCCAAAATGTCCAAATTATCAAAATGCTCATTTTCCGTGATCCGCTAAAGACATGATATTGCCTTAATTGCTTTTATTAAAGCAATCCTCTCCTCACTTTAAACATTTGCATATCTCTTTTTGGTTTTGCGCACATATTTTACCCCCACCTTTCACTTTGACTTCAGTAGAAATAGGCACATATATTTTACTGGCACCCCTATCAGCTGTTCTCACAGTCCACATTCGTGTGAATATCGATACTATCGATACAAATTCGTGGATCCCGTTTACGTTGCTGGATACTGACTCCAGGAAAACACAAACGAAAAATTACTGGCCCCGTTTTTTTTATATGAAGTTTGGCAGTAATTTTTAGTTTCCGCTGTGCTGGATACCCAGCTTGATATACAGTCAAATCGTTGTACCGTCCTGGATACTCGATGTTCACATGAAATTAAATACATTTGGAAGACTATGACGAAAACAAAAATTGCCGTACCGCTTCTAAGGCAGATAAAACATAGTCGCTTACATAACATTTTTAAATTTACGTTCAACTATTAACAATCTTCTTGGAATACTTGCATTAAAATAATTCATCTTTGCAAAAAATTCTTCGTTATCGAATTCTATAGGTTGGTTTTCCCTTCTTTCGAACGTCACCATCCGTTTTTGCAACAAAATTTGTTTTCGTGTAACCACAGTCGAAATAATAATTAATTGTGCCATATATGTTGATTAATTTTCCATCTGTCAGAAAATCCCAACGTTGCCCGTAAAGCTATTGTCTGGGAAAAGACTATAATCATCTTGTTTAATATTCGTAGATTGTAATAACAAACAGTTCGTCTCCTTATACCACTGTTCCAAATGGATAGAAAAACTGTGCTTAACTATTTCCATAGAATGAAATGATTATCGATATTACATATATTCCAATTACTACAGAAACAGCGCATGAAATCGCTAGACGTGATAGATACTGTTAATATATTTTTTTTTTAAAACCACCCACTTTATAATAATGGTAAATGATTGTTGTTTATCATCTGTTGATGATGTAGAGAAAAAACTTAACCTAGCCAAGCAGTCCCTTATTTTATTAAATGATAATATTCGTCGATTTGTTGGGCGCGTACCAAAGGAATTGAGGTATGTAAATGACATATTTAATTGTTAATTTGGATAAAATACAATTCTATACTTCCATTATATATTTTTAGAATTGAGAAATATAAACATACCGATGAAACCAAAAAGAGCGATAATAGCGAAAGACCATTTAAAGAAAGGCGTCGTGTTTTTGATTCGAACTATGCAGATGCTCGTTTCTCCGTAGACGAGAGCGAAACACGGTCGCCAAGGATCAACTCTCGAGTAATTCGGGAATTACCATCTCGAAAAGAAGTTGTAGAAGCTCAAGGCACAGATTCTGAGTCAATAGCTCGAAATCGTCGGATGTTCGGATCTCTAATTGGAACATTACAAAAATTCTGCCAAGAGGAATCGCGTCTAAAGATCAAAGAAGATAAAAAAGCTGAAATAGAAAAGAAACTGGAGCGGCAAGAACTTCAGGAAAGGGCCATGCTAAGAAAAGAACGAGAAACTTTGTTTTTAAATAAAAAACGAAAGCAATTTGAAATCAGAGCATTGGAATATAAAATGGCTAGACTTAAGGATTTTAAATCATGGGAATCTGCCATCACCTATCAAAAACATCAAATTAGAACAAAAACTAAACCGCATTTATTTTTTCGGCCCCAAATGCACACCACGCGTACTGAGAAACTCTTACTTGAATGTAAAAATTACGTAGAATGTTTTATTCAAAGCAGACGTGAAGAACTACACGCAGAACTACGAGACTTGGAACGTATAAATTATATAAAAATGCATGAAGATAACGAAGTTGACGAAAGCATTTATGAAGAACAATATGATGAGATGGGAAGTGAATTTGTATAATTAGAAAATGTAAGTTCAATAAAAACTAACATTGACGAACCTCGTTTTGAAGAAAATTGTTTTTTCTTTCAGCGTTTATATGCATCTTCAAATAAGCATTAGTGTGGAATTTAGTAAATCGTCTTGAACATGTATGTTAGTAACGGTTAGGATTTGGGATTCACTCATTTTTAGATTTAATCAGCTTAACAAAATTTGGATTGATTCTATTAAGGCTACAATTTGGCAGACATTTTTAAAATTAAATATTCAGTACAGATTTGGTTGGTGTCAATAAAATGGTATGTGTATAAGTTATGTTATTTGTTTTGATCCCGATTTTATATGCTCCATGGGGGCGCGCACACTAATTGAAAGCTCAGCCAAACATTTTTCTGAAAGGTAAAAAAACGAGGGTGAACGCTGTCACCTTTATACCCGATAGTCGTAGATAGAGAAACTAAATTTTTGTATCCATACTCCTGGGTGTACTGTAAAATTGCATTTTCACAATTTCGCCCCGCCCTCAAAAAGAACGAAAATCTGTGACACGTACAATTTTTAATATTCGCGATATGCCGATTTCCGAATTTGAATTAGATCGGATCATTATTATAGCTAGAAAAAACATACATATGGCTACGATAAAGTAGCCGTGCGCTTAGTCATACTCTCTTGCAAACGATTCCACGTACGGATGTTGAGATGTAGGAAGAAAGATGTCCAAGCAGTTGGACCGGTTTTTATTCAATTTTTTGTTTTTGGCATAAATTCAACTTGTTTTGCGAACAGCAATACCAAACGACATATAAAATCTATTGTTTAAATCTGAAGCCTTATGTACTGTGGCAAAGCGTGGCGAATTCTCCAAAAGCGAGAAGGAACTTTATTTTGCTCCTGTTTCGGAATAATACATATATCTTACCCTATTGTTGGAAGCTGCCGAGCTTTTCCGGCCACTCTGACTCCACATTTAACCAAAATTTAACATTGTTGGTGTTAGGGTTTGTGTTTATTTTCTAAGTTTTATTTTCAATACTAAAGGCCGTAGCCGTAAACTTCCTGTTTTTAGTGGTTAACAAAATGCATATGTATGAACTCAAGAACCGTTGTAGCGCGATTAGACAATTTGACGGCCGGTATAGAACAATGATACGCGATTCTGCGTTCGACGACGAATTTGAAACAAGAGTGACCGTTAACCGACGCACTGCCATATAAGCAGTACGCACGGCTAGCATGAGTGTGTGTGTGCGTATGCACCGAGAGCGTGAGAACAGATGATCATGATAATAGATAACGAAATAGTATTTAGCCTAGATAATTTAATTTTCTTAAGAGCTACTGGCAGCTGCTGCTCCGAACATACTCCCACCCGTTAAAAGACCAGGGCTTTTAAGAGAATCCTCAACGGGAAGGACGCACAGCTTATTGAAGCGCTCGCGATTCTCGACGTTGCTTTGCTAAACCAGGGCACAGCGAACACTTTCAACCGAGGAGGTGCCGGGTCAGTCATAGACCTCACATTTGTATCCAGTTCCCTTTCCCCCTTGGCCAGCTGGCGATTAGGGAACCACTACACGGCCAGCGATCACGAGTCGATGGTGTTCTCAATTGGCGGAGGAAACGGAGTACCGACTCAGACCGCACGGGGACCGGGCTACAAGCCCGAAACCATGCAGGTTGCAAGGTTCCTGGAGGCGCTGGCGGAACTGAATGTCGAAGGATCGACGCAGCAAATGTCCACACAGCTCACGAACCAGCTAAAAAGTGCATGCGATGCCAGCATGAGCCGGAGAAAACCCTTTAGGGGCACGCGGCCGCCGACCTACTGGTGGAACGATGGGATCGAGGAAGCTAGACGCACCTGCCTAACAGCCAGAAGGCGATATCAGCGGGCTCGCAAAAGAACTGACAGCGACTGGCCGGAGCTACACATTGCCTACTGCGATGCCAGAAAGGCGATGAAGACGGCGATCAAGGAGAGCAAACGAGAGTGCTTTCTGCAACTCTGCGACTCGGCAGAGCATGACCCTTGGGGAAGGGCATACAAGACGGTCATGAAGAAACTGCACACCAGCAATACAGGAGTGCCCTCGGACCCAGACCAACTGCGGAACATTGTGGAGACACTGTTCCCACTAAAAAGCGCATAACATGGAACAAGAAGGCGACACGCACCAGCCCCCAGACGAGGTGGAGCCGGTAGATACAGAGGAGGTCATCTCCGCGGTGCGCAGGATGAAGACGAAAAAAGCCCCAGGACCTGACGGAATCCCCAACCGCGCGGTAAAATTGGCAGCATCGTACAGACCGGAAGCGTTCGCCGCGACATTTACGCAATGCCTCCGAGAAGGACTCTTCCCTGCCCAGTGGAAAATGCAGCACTTGGTGCTCATACCCAAGCCGGGAAAGCCGCCAGGAGACCCCTCCTCGTATCGACCGATCTGTCTGATCGACGCACTGGGTAAGACGATGGAACGCATCATTTGCTCAAGACTAGAGAAGGCAGTGGAAGAAGCCGGGGGGATATCCGACAACCAGTTCGGCTTCCGAAAAGGCAGGTCAACGGTGGACGCCATTGGCAGAGTTGTGCGGATCGCAGCTGAAGCGGCAGAGGGAACGCGTTGGAAGGGTGGCAGCAAGGAATATTGCCTGGTTGTCACTCTGGACATTAAGAACGCGTTCAACTCCGTAAAATGGGACTGCATCACCAACTCGCTCATTGAGTGGGGCATCCCTGCATACCTGAGGGCAGTAGTCAGAAGCTACTTCCAGGGAAGGACTCTCAACTACGACACGGAGACTGGAACCCTTACCCACCTCACCTCGGCGGGAGTTCCACAAGGATCAGTCATGGGCCCACTTCTGTGGAACATCGTCTACGAAGGAGTCTTGCGACTTGCACTCCCAGCCGGATGTCAGCTGACATGCTACGCCGACGACGTGGCACTCTCGGTAGTGGCCAAACATCTACAAGAGGCAGAGACGGCAGGCAACGAGGCAATACAGCGGATCGCGGACTGGCTTCTCTCGGCGGGGCTGGAGTTAGCGGCTCACAAAACGGAGGCAGTACTGGTCAGTACCCGATCGATCGTGGAGACCGCCCACATTAGAATGGGAGACCAGACCATAGCGTCGAAACGAGCCATTCGCTACCTAGGCGTAATGATCGACACTAGGCTCTGTTTCCGGGAGCATCTGAGCTTCGTGCAGGAGAAAGCGGCACACACGAGCCGCGCCCTGTTTCGAATGCTGCTGAACAGTCGGGGACCAAGGCAGGAGAGACGAGTTCTGCTGACCAGCGTAGTCCGCTCAGCCATCACATACGCTGCGGCAATCTGGGCGGATAGCATCCGGGTCGCCAGCTACGCTAGGGGTGTAAAATCCATACACCGACTATGCGCGCTGCGCATCTGCTGCGGCTTTCGGACCACGTCAGGAGATGCTGCACTGGTCATAGCAGGATTAATTCCGATTGACCTGCTGATCTTGGAGGAGAAGACGGTGGCAGAAGCTACCCGTGCAGGCGTTGAGAAGAGGTCAGCGCGCAAGCAGGCCAGAGAGGAGAGCCTCAGAGAATGGCAAAGACGATGGGACACTACGGAAAACGGCAGGTGGACCCACCGCCTCATCCCTAACATTGGAGCCTGGATAAACAGGAAGCACGGTGCAGTCAACTATTACACCACACAGCTGCTTAGCGGACACGGCTGCTTTAGCCAGTACCTGTGGAGATTTGGCCACGAGAGCTCACCACACTGCAGATGGTGTGGTAGTGTCGCAGAAGACGCGGAGCACATCATTTTTATATGTGGACGCTTCGATGCCATAAGGAGGGAGCTATGGCATGCAGCGGGCGGCCAACTTACGCCCATGAATCTGGTGGATGCAATAATGGGAGACCCCGCAATATGGACGGCGTGGATCAAATTTGCCGCTACCTCGATGGCGGAACTGCGCAGATGCGAGAGATCCAGGAGGGAGAGCAACCATGAGGAACCATCGTCCCTGCGAACAAATGCCTCGCGGCCGTACCGCAGGGACGCGGAGCCTACAGCTACTACTCTCCACGATCCTCCTAGCATAATAAATTATAATTAAATTAGGTTTTGGCATTAGATAAGTCATAGATATATGTAGTATGTAAGTTCCATTTGCAAGGAATAAAGTGAAGTACAGAATTAAAAAAAAAAACAGCTTATTGAAAGCTCGCCGAGTGGTTCTAGATGGTGTCCGCAGGATGGCAACTCGCACTGCCCCATCGGATGACCTCGATCACTCGTGGTAATGGCCACTTCAGTGGCGGCAAGTTTTCGTCCTTGATACAGACGACATCGTTGATCTGGATTGGGGGTTGTGGCGTGCGCCATTTGGCACGTCGTCAGGAGCAGAGTCAGGTATTCCTCACTCCAACGCATTCAAAAGAAATCACAGGTGACTCGTTGCCACCGATCGAGTCGATTGAAGTGGAGAGCCGTCATGTCTGGCTCGGGAAACTCCATCAGCCGACGATCAATTAAGAAATGTCCCGGTGTAAGAACGCCAAGATCTTAAGAATTTTCTGAAATTGAAATAAGAGGACGAGAATTGATTATCGCCAGGATTTGGAAAACCAATGTCCGCAGCTCGTCAAAGCCAAAGAGTGACGATAAAAGTGCCGTTTGGCCATCCTCACTGCGGGGCGGTATGAACTTCCAATCGAAGCCGTTGTTGAGGCAGTGATTATGAACTTCAGCACGATGCTTCGCGCTGCTAAATAGCCGACGAAGGTCCTCCAACTCGTTCCGTGCTCCCACGAAATTGGTGGCATTGTCCGACCAAATGCATCGGGGAATGCCGCGAGTAGCAACGAAGCGTTTGCGGGCACTCAAGAAGGCTGCAGTTGATAAGTCCTTTACCAATTCCAACCAGACTGCCTTTGTGGCAAAACAGATAAAGACGCTAATATAACATTTCATGGTCGTTCGCAATAGTCAATTCCAGTGACACCGAATGCAGGCGAATCCTGTATTCGATCCTTCGGTAGGTCAGCCATGATGTGTTCAGCAAGACGAGGTCTGGATCTGCAGCAGATGACGCATTTTCTCAAAGCGCGAGACAGTCTTCAGGCCTCCTGCAACCGAATTGCTCCAAGCAACGACTGCGGACCAGCATGGTGATGCTTCCGATAAAAATGTGTTATGATAGCGAACGTCAGTGGATGATCCCTGGGCAAAATGATTGTGTGGCGTTCTTCAAAGACGAGAGTTGAGTACCGCAGGCGACCACCAACACGCATTATTGTTTATTGTTTATTTTTGTTTAAAGTTTAAAAATGTACAGTTAAACTGTAATTGTAAAATGACATATCAAATAATTAAACTAAAGGGCCAAAGCCAATACTCAGACCCGGTGGGGCTGATTATCGGCTCAGTAGCCGATAGGATCCCACCAATAGCCAAATTTAGGTAAGAGAAGAGCCGGTAGCCGAACATTTCCAAATTAAAGCTAGTTAAATTAAATTAAGTTATTGATTAAAATAATTTTAACCATATTAGAACTAGTATCAAAGGAGAACAGATGAAAAAATTGGTTATAGTTACGGCAAAGGCTACGGAAAGATTCATAATCCGAGTAGTTAGAAAGACAGAGTTGGAGATGAAGAGGAGACTAATGCCTAGTCGGGCGGAAAGGAACAGCAAAACTAATAAGGTTGATGAGGGCAGTCGACTGGCAAGGACTCCTTTGGCTTTGTTAGAGATAGTAGAGATATGAAAGTTGAAACATAGATTAGGTACAAACTTAATGCCCAAGTCGTTAACTTTGAAGAGGCTTTGAAGAATAATGTTATTGATCGATTAATCGAAAAGGTATGGCTTATTGCGGTAAAAAGTCATTATATTGCATTTAGAAATGTTAAGAGGTAGAATGTTGATTAAGTACCAGTTGTTAAGGGCATCAAGATCTGATTGCAAAGATAGTGGGGACAAGGGGTCACTGTAGGAAAAACATAGCTTAACGTCATCAGCATACATTAGGACACGGGAATGAGATAACATTTGTGGAATATCGTTAATAAATAGGTTAAATAGGACCCAGATGGCTACCTTGAGGAACCCCCGATGAGACAATAACTGGTTTAGAGAGAGAACGGTTACAAAGGTAAGAATTAGTCCAAT
>JAWNKY010002847.1:0-16557 GCA_035041765.1 Drosophila algonquin
ATTATATCTACCACTAACTCCTTCCTAGTCTTAAATTACTTATACTCTACATCTTTCCCGTAATTAGTAATTACTTCGCTTCTTTAGTTAGATTAGTTCTACTTTTCCTCGAACACTAGTCTAACACCTATCTTTCGGTTAACGAGTCGCGCGTTAAGCGGCTGCGCCCTCGGTCGGTTGGGCGGGAGTTGGGCTGCTTTCTTGCCTGGGATCCGCGCGTAACAGCCATCGGCTGGTGTCGCTTGGGCCACTTGATGGTGCAGTCATTGCACATCAACGTCCTAAAGAAGATTGAAAATAAAAAACTATTCTTTTAAGTCTTCATTCAACACGCAATAATCCAACTTTAATAACAAACATAGAAATATAAAAAACATGATAATACTGTATTTAGAGGAACAGTTCATTCAGTCTTTTTTCACTTGCGTTTGATTTTAATCTTAGGTAAATATATGACTAGGTAAATATAAAAAATAATAACAAATGCTCATAATTAATCAAAATATATGTAATAGGTAAATTAACATTCAAATTAAATAAACCAAACAAAAAAATAAACAAAATAAAACATGTAAATTAAAAAAAATAAACGTATTCTTATTTTTTAAATGCTTGTAATACGAGTGTTAGAAAATTAAACTGTCAACAGATTTTGGTCCCAATCTTTTCCGCTTTTCTGTTATGACATTGCCTGCTAGCGAAAATATTCGTTCAGCCGCTGCACTACTTGCAGGTATTAAAAGAAGCTAAAATACTAACTTTGACAGAAGAGGGTAACGATTTTCATTTATTCTCCACCACTTAATTATATCGTAATCTTCACTTAAAGCTACCCTTTCTCTATAATATCGGTCAATTTTTTCCATTAGAGGTTATTTAGAGTTTAAATGAGGTGTTGCAACTAATTCTGAGAAAAAAATTGAAAAAAAATTTTATATTTTTTCTATTATTAATGCAATTGATGAAATGTCAAGGCATTGGGTTCACAAAGCTCAACAATTTTTTTAATTAAAGGCAGTAAAAAACAAATTCAAGGCGAGCTGCAAGCTTGCAGTACTTTAAAAATTCTTTCGAAATGTTTAATAACGCTAAGAAATGTACCGAAAAGAAACTGCACACTTTTAAATGAACATTTCTCCCAGTGTGAGCTTCCAATGCAATGCACCGTTAGAAAGCTCGATCAATTCTAAAGATTTTTGCATTTTTCGCTTTTTCTATTTGTCTCCAGTTTTTACGATGCCTCCAATCGAAGAGCAAATACGCAAAGAAATTGTGCACAGCTACTGTACGAAATCGAAATACTGAAAACGAAATCGAATCGTACAGAAAATTAGCTAAACGCTATAAAGTTAGTCCAAATAATGTGAGAAAAAATTTTATTAAGTTTGGAAAGACATGCTCTATAAAAGATTTACCGAAAACCGGCAGAAAAAAACAAGCACATAATCCAAAATTGGAGCAGTCGGTGTTAAACTTAATTAACAAAAACCCGACAATGTCGGTCCGAGATTTGGCACAAAAAACGAATACAAGCGTGTCAATGATACAAAGGGTGAAATAACGCAAAAACCTAAAGACATACAAAAAAAAAAATCATCAAAAAGAAGTCTGCAACAAGAAGAAGTGGGAAAGCAGATAGTTTGAAAGCTTTATGGTCGGTTGTGCAGTGACGCGGTTTAATGCTTTGTTATGGACGACGAAACATACGTAAAATCCAACTCAACTACTTTACCCGGCCCACAATTTTACACAAAGAAAAGAGGCAGTACTGTGACGAGTCAGTGTCCACAATTCATATGGAAAAATTTGCACAAAAGGTGTTGATTTGGCAGGCCATTTGCCACTGTGGTCTTAAAACAAGCGCTTTTTTTACAAAGGGCACTATAGGTGCGGATATTTATATGAAAGAGTGCTTGAAGAAACGCCTAATACCTTTTTATAAAAAAACATAATGTCCCTACTGTGTTTTAGCCGGATCTTGCATCCGAACACTACGCTCGAGCAACACAGGCACTTAATGAAAATGACATTAATTTTGTGCGTAAAGAGGAGAACCTACCAAATTGTCCAGAGCTATGACCCATAGAGCGATATTGGACTATTGTTAAAAGAAATTTAAGGAAAGATGGTAGAGTTGCCGAAAACATGGATGAGATGAAGAAAAACTGGATAAGGGCAAGTTAGAAAGTCACCAAGGCAGGTGTGCAAAACCTAATGAAGGACGTCAAACAAAAAATTCGGTAAAAAATAAGGAATTGACTTTTTTTCAAAATATTTTGTTTATTTATAAAGTTAATTAATGCATATTGAATATGTAAAAAATTACTTTTGAAATACAAATGAAACAAAGTGTGCAGTTTCTTTTCGGCACATTTCTTACTAATAATTACTAATTACTAAATTTTAATGTAGATTTATTCAAATTCATTCAACTTTCGGCCCCTTGCTCGCTGAATATTGTGTCAACAGCCACCCAATTATCAACGGTAGACTTCAGCATTGCGTAGTTAGAATTCCATCTAGGGGGCATAAACTTTTCAAAGTAGTGTTTAACTTGTGTTGCAAATTTGCCTTTTTAAAGTATTTTACAATCTTTTAGCATGTCCTCAGTGTTTTATCTAGTTCCGTTGCTTCTTCAAATTATTTGTGTAAAACATTTGCAAGTAGATGGCTGCTGCAATTTAGCCTGATGTTATTCTCCAAAGCTTTCTTTATGTTTGCAACACATCAGTTAAAAATTTTACTTCGTCAATGTTTTCTACTTTGAATTGAGAAAAGACACTTTACTTTTAATTTTACTCAAAATGTTTGCTCCTGTGGCCTGTGGATTTTACGAAAATCATCGATTTAAGACCTAAAATTAAATCGCAAAGGACATAATTTTTTTCATAATGAACCGTGACTTTTGGTTGCCTTAATGCAATGCAACAGCACTTTTCGGCATGTACGGCAGAATAAAAA
Source organism: Drosophila algonquin (assembly GCA_035041765.1). Classification (NCBI taxonomy): domain Eukaryota; kingdom Metazoa; phylum Arthropoda; class Insecta; order Diptera; family Drosophilidae; genus Drosophila; species Drosophila algonquin. Next base: position 2,962 of record JAWNKY010002847.1, read on the forward strand.
TCCTTTCAACACACTTTCATCCTCTAGAATTTCATGTAAAATGTTTAAAATTACACTTTTCGTATGTGTATTTTCCTTTAGGAAAGCTGCTGCCGTTCCGCTTATACTTTGGAATGCCCTGGACGAGGGAATGCTCTTCAGTCAAATTTCTTCCGGAGCGAGGGATAACCCTTCAGTTTGTGTGTGTCTTTTTATTTTAATGTTGTGACGAGGGACTGCCCTTCAGCCTATTTTTCTTCTCGTAGATGTTGATGCGGGAAGCGAGGGATGGTCCTTTAGCTTCTTACGTTGGCGGAATTTTCCCTTGGTGTGAAGATCGTGGTTGATCTTTCTTTCCTTTCCCTTAAATTTTGTTAAACTTTTGCTTAGTGGTGGCTTTTATTTTTTTTATTTTACTTAATACGAATTTTAACTGTTGGCCGCTTTTTGTTGATCCCGGCCTGTGTATTGTCATAGAATTAATCACTTGCGCCGGGTGAAACTTTCTTTTTTAATTGTTTTTCTTTTCACTTGCGTATGGAGAAGTGGGTAATATCCCGTTGGGCGCCAATTAAACCTCAGAATTGAAAACGCGGCTTTCGTCCGGTTTAAATCGAGAAATAATTCTTTATTAGGCGATACGACATGAATGAAGATAAAATATATTCTGAATATAAAAAGACATGACTATAAACGGAACCTAAGTGCCCCGGCTGTGCTACTGCCGCTGCTGAAGTTCTCTGCCGCCGTCTTCGAAGAACCGTCGCATCATTCCTGGGTGTGTAGAATCTTATTACCCAGGGGACGCGTTGCATCACCCATTTGTTCACCAAGAATCGCTGCATCAGCACCAGTTGTGTGGGAACTTATGCTTGGGAACTCCGCCGCCGACCACCGAAACTTTCGGGCTTCTTTCGGGCAATATGATAAAAATAAAATATATGATATATATATATATGATATATGATATACAGATGTAAAAATAAAAAAAAAATGATTAAATAATAATAATTTTTTTTTATTTTTATCATATAAATTAATTTTAATAATTAAAAACAATTTAAAAAAAAAAAATGTAAAAAAAAGAGATCCTATTTTTGCCCATTTATAGTACAAAATGTACTATGGCACACAAAAATTCTATAGACATTTTTCTTTAGGACGTTGATATGCAATGACTGCACCACCAAGTGGCCCAAGCGACACCAGCCGATGGCTGTTACGCGCGGATCCCAGGCAAGAACCGACCAACCAACCGACCGAGGGGCGCTGACGCAAAACGCGCGACTGGTTAACCAAACCGATCGCGGACATGCAGGAAAGATAGGTGTTAGACTAGTGTTCGAGGAAAAGTAGAACTAATCTAACTAAAAAACTAAGCAATTTCTAATTACGAGAAAGATATAAGAGTATAAGTAATTTAAGACTAGGAAAGGAGTCAGTAGTAGATAGGGAAGTAGGGAATTATAATCCGATCATAGGACGCTAAACAGTTCATGCAAGGAATAATTCGATCTACAAAGCGGAAGAAACAACGGTGTATAGATTCTAGTGCTTCTAATAGGAATCGTGAAGTTTATACGGTTTATAAAAGTTTTTCTGAACTGATTCTACGTGTACGTTGTACTGAGGGCACTATACAAAACCACCTCATCCCACCTCATTGGGATCTAATAGAACACCAAGATCATCAACCCGGGTAATTCTCTCAAGAGAACCACCACAAAGGGTGTAAGAAACCAGACAGGCGCTGGAGCGATGAAAAGGCATTACTTTACATTTTGAAACATTAGGTTTTAATAAATTTGCACAACACCAAGACCGAAATCTATAGAGATCGGATTTCAACCTGAATTGAAAAGAAATGTCCTTATACTGGACACAGACCTTAACATCCGCATACATAAGTACTCGAGAGTATGTTAATACAGAAAGCAGGTCATTTATAAAGAGTGTAAAGAGTAAGGGCCTAGATGGCTGCCCTGTGGTACGCCCGAAGTCACCATAACTGGTAAGGACAGGGAGTTTTTGAAAAGGACTCTTTGAGACCTAGAACAAAGGTAGCTAGAGATCCATCTTTAGGATATTGGGCAGGAACCATAGAAGGTCAAGTTGTGTGTATTTTCCACAATCAATTTCACTTTTTATACAAGCCGACGTTTCTGACATTTTTGTGCCTCCTCCCATTCAACGACTGAACTCGACCGCTAATATGTGTAAATCAGTGGAAAAAAAACAGTCGATCAGTGCAACAGAATTCGTGACACCCAAGTGTCTAAAAAATGTGTACTTTGCCCACAACGCATTTTTGCGTATTCCTTATTGTGCTCAATCCTTGCTTCTCTTACATTCGTTATGAGTGCGAAAATGATCTGCAAGCGTCTACGAAAAATATCTGGGTGTCTGCCTTTCTCAGCTTCTGGTGTTAAAGATATTAAAGATAACAAATTATCAGAAAAGAAGTAAAATTGTACCATGATTCATAGAAATATAAAGAAAATTATAAAATTTCGGGTTTCCTTGCCCCATATGTAGTCGCCAAATCTTGAAATCATAGCCAGTAGTGTAGCCTTACGTTAACCACCAAAATTGTTGGCTATTTGCACTGACCACTGTACCAGATCATGTCAATCTCATATTCAATCTCATGTCTTTCAATCCAGCCTTCTTCGTTTAGCTTTTTACAGCTACATCATTTAGTTCATCTGTCGCGCTCTATTTCTTTATCTTTCGCTCGTACTCTGCTAAGCAGAATCCCGAGTTGTTCTAACGCTCTCTTTCTCTCATTCTGATGCTGATCTTCGTAGCCATCAATGGAACTGTTCTCGACTTTAAATTCTTGCACCAACATACATACTTTAATTTTTGTTTAATATAAATACCCTAATATATATCGAGCCAACAGTTAGAGAAAAAGAAAAAGCACTACCTTAACACAAATCTTGAAATATTAAACAAAAAGCAGAACGACTTCGATCTAGTATTTTTAAGTGTAAAATTGACTTGAATTGTATTTGTAGGAAAACTTTGCAAAATTGCAGTTAACCAATTTCTATTAAGTATCATGTGAAAAATAAAAAAAATACCACTTTTAAATATTACATTTTTACATGAACAAGGAAAACATTAGACAAATAGGAATAAAAACACTGGTCAAAAGGCATAGTAAAAAAGATCGAGAGCTTTCTCGATTAGAAAGAGGAATATCCGAACTTTGAAGTCAATTTCATGCGATCAATTAGAAAAAGTAGATGATGGCTTCCTTCAATAAAATGACCATGAACATTTAGAATCTAAAGAGGACGATGAAGATTAAATTTGTAGTCCTGTAAAGAAGGCAACTTTAATCCAAGGATAATATACCACTTTTATGAACCTTTCTGCAGGATAATGACCTGATGCACGCCTCTCGAGCAGTAAAGAATTGGTTGCGAAAGACAAATGAGTGTATAAGTCAATCCCCGAACCTCCCAATCCCATTGACAATATCTGTGATGAACTTAAACGAGACGTCGGAAAGACTTTTTGTCAAAATATAAACTAATTTTGGGATAATGTCTAAAAGTATGGTACAATATTCCAATTGGAACTTATCGCAAGCTAGTATCCTCCATGACAAGAGAAATAGAGAAAGTCCTGCAATATAATGGTGCATACACCGGCTATTAACTGCCATATAATCAATTCAATATAAAACAAGACCAAAACTAATGAAATATCAATTTAATTCAAATTTTTATCTTCGCACACCTATTATTGTGTCCAGCCAAAATTGATGGACTTACGAAAATGTTTAATTTTCATCTAAATAAAAGGATTTTTGAAACCTTTTTATACCCGGTACTCGAATAGTATAGCGGTATATTAGATTTGTGGTGATAACGGTTGTGTGTAACGCCCAAAAGGAAGCGTTTCCGACCCCATAAAGTATATATATTCTTGATCAGCATCAATAGCCGAGTCGATATAGCCATGTCTGTCTGTCCGTCCGTCTGTCCGTCTGTCCGTCTTCATTTGCGCCTATATCTCAGAGACTATAAAAGCTAGAGCAACCAAATTTTTTATCCAGTCTCCTGTGTGATCACACTACTCCAAATGTGTTGTAAAATTTCGCCCCGCCCCTTTCCGCCCGCCCCTTTCCGCCCGCACAAAGAACGAAAGTCTGTGGCGTACACAATTTTGAAGATACGAGAAAACTAAATTCGCAGAATCATAGAGAATGGCCATTTCTATAAGAGTGTTGAATCTGGATCAGATCGGATCATTGTTATAGCTACAATGAAGAAAACCATTTCGAAAGTCATCGTTCCCTCTCGCTCTCTCTCACACGCGACCCTGTCTGTTTTGCCTATTCGTTCAAATGAGCGCCTAGTTCTCAGAGACTATAAGAGCTAGAGCAACCAAACTTTCTATCCAAACTCCTGTAATATCAATTCAGCACAAGTTTATTTCAAAATTTTGACACGCCCCCTTCCGTCCGTATATATGTATATACAGCTGTTCCCACTCTTGTATGTACTTCTTAATTACACTGTCGCCCAAAATGAATTGTTTTTTTTTTAAGTTTTTTTTTAGTTTTTTTTTTTTAAGAATTTTGGGATAGTGTCAAACGGCATATGAATTTTTGGTCAAACGGTTATAACTTAGCCGTTTATTTTTATATTTTTATAAGCTCATTTTTATAACTGCAAAGTTCAATACAACTAGTTGTAGGAAACTTAAGTTATGTGAAAAATAGAAGCACTACCTATGACAAAAAATACCAGATTTTTTAAAAATTCTAAAAAAAAAACTACTCCATGAATAAACAACCATAATTCATTAAAAAATTTTAAATCTCCAAATCTATCAGAAAACGTCATTTTTGACCACAGCGGAAAAAACAAGTGGAATTTTGTCGAGTAGTGTAATTGTTAATTAAATAAATAAATACAAAAAAAAAATGTGCACAGCACCATGACTGAAAGGTATTAAAATCGGATTGCAACCGAAACTGAAATAAAATGTCCGATACCTTAAACGATTCCTAATTAATGTACCTATCTAAGAACAAATTTTTGTTCCAATAAATTTCAGCCCAATATATAGTTATCTTTCGACTTTTATTGAGTTTTTAAATGACTTTTTCTGGTAGATTTGAAGATTTTAAACATTTTTTTATGAATTATGGCTGTTTTTCTAGGTTTCGTTTTTTTTTAAGTATTTTTTAAAATTTGTCCTATTTTTTCAGAGGTTAAGTTAAGTTTCTTATATCTGGTTTTATTGAATTTTGCGGTTCTAAAAAGATGATAAGTTCAGCTATAAATCGCATCCAAACATTTTGTAGTTTCAGCTCGCCGTCTAGAAGATATTAGGCTTTCAAATTCAAATTTCATAGTTGATTGCAGTATATTTCCCAAAATGTTGACTCTGAAAAACTCAGGAAAAGTCGAATAAAAATGTTTTTTGGGCTGACTTTTTTGATTTATGATAAATATATTAATAGTTTTTACGAATAGTTTTTAAATACCTAGGGATAAACAGCTAAATTTCAGCTTTTCGACCAAACCTTCGAATTTTGAATTTTGCCGTTAAATTCCCCCTACGCACTTGCCCCGTCTGTGAAAATAAAATGGGCAAATAAGCGCTTGGCAGGCGTTGCGTAGCGACTGAAATTGAATTTGTTCCTTCTGGCTATAATAATGATCCGACCTGATCCAGATTCGACAATCTGGTAGATACGCCTTCTTAGTTCTTAGTTCTTCTGCGTTCTTAGTTTTCTTGTATCTTAATAACTATTGATTCCACAGATTTTCGTTCTTTGTGGGGGCGGAAGGGGTCGTGGCAAAATTTTGAAATAAACTTGTGATGAATTGATATCACAGGAGCATGGATAGAAAGTTTGGTTGCTCTAGCTCTTATAGTCTCTAAGATCTAGGCGCTCATCTGGACGAACGCGCAAAGCAGACGGGCCTGCGTGTGAGATAGAGCGAGAGGGCACGATGACTTTCTAAATGGTTTTCTTCATTGTGGCTATATTAATAATCCGATCTGATCCAGATTCAACACTCTTATAGAAATGGCCATTCTCTATGATTCTGCGTTCTTAGTTTTATCGTATCTTTAAAAATGTGGATTCCACAGATTTTCGTACTTTGTGTGGGTGGAAAGGGGTGGGGTGAAATTTTGAAATACACTTTGAGTAGTGTGATAACACAGGAGACAGACACACAAACACAGGATACAAAACTTGGTTGCTCTAGCTTTTATAGTCTCTGAGATATAGGCGCTATTGAAGACGGACAGACGGACGGACGGACAGACAGACATGGCTATATCGACTCGGCTATTGATGCTGATCAAGAATATATATACTTTATGGGGTCGGAAACTCTTCCTTCTGGGCGTTACACACATCCGTTATCACCACAAATCTAATATACCCCTATACTCTTCGAGTACCTGGTATAAAAAGCACAACTATTATTCTGTCCATGAGTATACCTATTATGCAGCGTGGGATGCACTCGGTTTAATTCTTTTTGTTGAAGCAGTCATATTCTTTGTCATATTCAATAGGTCTGGCCGACGATAATAAGGAACACAGGCCATTGCATCTTGCGCATATACATGCATGGGACTACCCATATCTTTCGTCGGTAAAATAGTCAATTGACCAACGTTAAATGCATCTCCTTCGGCGCATGGCTTAGCTTGGTTTAACCTAATGAAAGATAGGCGCTCTGCTTCGATTTTAATAAAAAAAAGTTGGCATACCAAATTTCATTGATCTCTTTTTCGAGTTGTAAACAATCTTTGGTTTCACCAGATTCAATCCTAATCTTTGGGAAAATGCATCCACGATCACGGAAAAATTCATTTTAGAACGGCTGGGCTTATTTGACTCAAATATTTTTTAGTTGTTCGAATTTGCCAGGAGAGGGTTTCAACAAATCAAATTAACCGCGATCGCAAACAAAATTTTTTGTATTTGTTTCTCTAATGGAATAAAATCTCAGCGATACAATAGTATGCGAAGAGGCAACGCATGAAGAACGTGGAACTTGCACACAGGAATTCGTTGCTGTCGACATTAGGAATCTATCTCAAATTGCAACGGGAGCAAGACTACGATCGAGGTGAGTTGTTCAATAGAGACCGAACAAATTTACCGTTCTTAAAGGCCGTGCAGAAGATCGTGTACGATTCTTATGCAGGTTGTTGATGTCCTTGATTTTTCGGGTAGGACATTCATCATTTCTTTGATTCTGGGAACCATTCGGTCAAAATCTTAGAATGCGTTGGCTGTTGCACCCTCTGAAATTGCTGCCACATTGTTGGAAGGCGGTCGTTTGGAAGGGGTCCAGGGGCAGTCAAGGGCTCGGAAGAGCCCAATAGGGGGAAGGCAGCAAAGGGAGCACACACGGAAGAGAAAACGGTAGCCGAGTTCTCAACAGGAAAACACACGAGGTAAGGGTAAACGACCCTGTGTGGTCGTAGATCACCCCTGGGCAATCGAACGGCGTGGTCTGGCAACCCCGAGCCCTTGCTTGGCGCGAGAGGGCTCCAGTTAGTGGCCGATCGATGAGGGCGCGAGGTCGGTCGAGAGGGTGTTCGCGGAAAAGGGAAGTTTTCCGCTACCGGAAGACGGAGGGGCGTGTGAGGAACTGTGTGCCTCACAGGAATGATAAGCCTGACGGGCCGGATAAGGCTGATGATCCGGACACCCTAGATATCCAGCGGCAGCCAAATCGCCGACGGCTCTCTCGTTCTGAGAGCGACGGATAAGCGTGGGCAGATAAGTGAGCGCCGACGGCGAGAGAGGTCGGCTCTCGCGAGATCGGAACGCAGGCGGTCATTCAGGCGAGTCGTCGGTCGGTTCCCGCTAAGAAAATGGTGGGAGCCCACAGAATGAACGATCGAAAATCACGGTTATTAGTGGTCCCGGTAACGGAGGTAGAGGAGGCCGTAATCTACAGTGGGTCTCTTTTTGCGTACGAGCGAGTGTACACAATGTGTACAAGACGGGTTAATTCGTGATCCGAAAGTGAGTGTAAAAGCGACCCAAGGACGAGCAGAGGACCTGTCACCAGGGCTGTGTGAAGTGTGGACACAATGTGTACAAGACGGGTTAATTTGTGATCGGAAAGTGAGTGTAAAAGCGACCCAAGGACGAGCAGAGGACCTGTCCAAAGGGCTGTCCAAAGGCACGAGTGAGTGATATCAAGTCAGGGGATCGGTTAACCAGGGGCGAGCATAGAGAAGGGCGAACCGTTGAGTGCGAGTTTGGTGTGGTCAAAGCGATTGCAGAGATCTGTTTCCCCTGAACCTAAGTACCGACGCTGCTAAATTGTTCCCTTACCGAAAAGCACTAGCCCTATTTCATTGCACCGAGCCCACCGACCGCTAAGCGAGCCCAGTTAACTCAAGCGGACAAAAAGAGGTTCGTTAATCCTTATTAAACCCAATGGTTATGCTATGATGCTGTAAGAGAAATAATTGCGCAAAATTGTCGTGAAATTGAAGAATCCTTGGCCTTAGGATGACGTCCATCCATAAGAAATTCCATCATCACCCCGTATTCGATTTAAAAATCGGTCAAAAAGAGGCCAGTATCTATTGGTGTAAGAAAATGTTCATAAAATACGATCGTGGTGCTTCAAAAGCTGTGTTCAAATGCTGCGAAAATAGGTCCAACCGTTTTAAAATAGGTATTTATGTTGTTGGAGAATATTTTTAAAACCAATAAAACCAAATACAAATTTTTAACCTCAAAGTTCGTTTTCTCATTGTTAGACGATAAAGTTAAATCAGCCTACGCACCTGGTACTATACCACATCAATCAAAATCTAGTCCAATTCTAGCATAAGTATCATAAATTATAGCAAGTAAAGTAAATGCATATCTAGATGTTAGTTAATTGTCATGCCCACTTTAAAAATCGTTTATTACCGCATATGCTTACGCACGGCAGCGGCCTTCTTTAGTCTACTTGTTCACAATCATTCTTTTTATTCGGCTTAGCAGCCCGAGCTACTGTAACTCTTATTATAGTTGCCGTAACCTTATAGGGCACGGCAATTAGGCCGTCAGCCCTTGCAAGTGAGTCGCGAATTGATCTTAGAGCCATCGGGATAAATTTGTTTTCCATCGTACTTACGCACACATACTATTATTCAACGATATGCACATAAATTGTGCCTATATCCAACAAACTTTCTCTATTCATTTATTAAATTCAACATCTATTAAATACGCTCAATAGATTAGCAGAACGTTAAATTTAATTTTTTTTTACTAACATACATACATGCTGAAGGTGGCGCTGAAGCAGCTGTTCCCACTCTTGTATGTACTTCCTAATTACACTAGTCGACAGGACTTTTCCGCTGTCGCCCAAAATGAATTTTTCTGCTAGATTTGAATGTTTAAAAATGTTTAAAGAATGTTTTTTTTTTTAAGTTTTTTTTTAGTTTTTTTTTTTAAGAATTTTGGGTTAGTGCCAAACGGCATATGAAAGTTTGGTCAAACGGCTGTAACTTAGCCGTTTATCCATCGATTCTTTTAAACTATACCTTAATGTGCGCCTAATTAATGTGTTTATCTAAAAGCAAAAATGTAGGCACTTAAATATTTTTTTCGACTTTTCCTGCGTTTCCAAAGTCAAAATTTCGGGGAAAAATACCGAAAAAAATGATGAAATTTGAAAGCTTAATATCTTCCAGACGTTAAGTTGCAGCTACAAAGTGTCTGGGTCGGACTTATAGCTGCATTTTTCAGCATTTTAAAACTCAATACAACCAGTTGTAGACAACTTTAGTTATGTGAAAAATAGAAGCACTACCTATGACAAAAAATACCAAATTTTTTTAAAAATGAAAAAAAAAGTAATCGTGGAAAAAAAACCATAATTCTTTAAAAAAAATTTGAATCTTCAAATCTATCAGAAAAAGTAATTTTTGGCCACAGCGGAAAACAAAAGTTTAACTTTGTCGAGTAGTGTTATCGACCGTAAATTTTTTCTTTTTTTATCGCATTATTTTTACTTGTATTTCTAGTGACATCGCAGAAAAGCTACGGGTATTGGAAGAGTGGTCATTATCGTCGACAAACAGAGCGGGCTGCTTACTAGTCGGTTACGAGGCATTCCGTACTCTCGTATTTTATCATTCATATAAATATAGAGGGAACGTGACTTCTTCAAAATTAGAAAATGTTCGAGATAAAGTTCAGAAATATCTATTAGAGCCTGGTAATTATTTATTTATAATGCATAATTTACAAAATAGTCATTATTTGTATTTTAACAGGTGCCGATTTAGTCGTTTGTGATGAAGGACATATTATTAAAAACAGCAAATCTGCGATAAGTCTTGCTGTATCAAAAATTAAAACACCTAAACGAATAATATTAACCGGAACGCCTATTCAAAATAATCTTAAAGAATGTAAGTTTTTCTTAGAACTAAAGATTCAGAAATGCAATTAAGTTCGGCATTCCACTTCCATTTTTATTTATCTCTCTCTTATATAAAATAGTTGTGGGTCGTCGTCATCATCATTTTATTTTAACAGAAGGGTCAAGTGCGTAGTGGGAATTTAACGGCAAAATTCAGAATTCGAAGGTTTGGTCAAAAAATGCAATTTAGCTGTTTATCCCTAGGTATTTAAAAACTATTTGTAAAAACTATTAATATATTTATCATAAGTCAAAAAAGTCAGCCCAAAAAACATTTTTATTCGACTTTTGCTGAGTTTTTCAGAGTCAAAATTTTAGGTAATATACTGCAAACAACTATGAAATTTGAATTTGAAAGCCTAATATCTTCTAAACGGCAAGCTGAAACTACAAAATGTTTGGATGCGATTTATAGCTGAACTTATCATCTTTTTAGAACCGCAAAATTCAATAAAACCAGATATAAGAAACATAACTTAACCTCTGAAAAAATAGGACAAATTTTAAAAAATACTTAAAAAAAAACGAAACCTAGAAAAACAGCCATAATTCATAAAAAAATGTTTAAAATCTTCAAATCTACCAGAAAAAGTCATTTAAAAACTCAATAAAAGTCGAAAGATAACTATATATTGGGCTGAAATTTATTGGAACAAAAATTTGTTCTTAGATAGGTACATTAATTAGGAATCGTTTAAGGTATCGGACATTTTATTTCAGTTTCGGTTGCAATCCGATTTTAATACCTTTCAGTCATGGTGCTGTGCACATTTTTTTTTTGTATTTATTTATTTAATTAACAATTACACTACTCGACAAAATTCCACTTGTTTTTTCCGCTGTGGTCAAAAATGACGTTTTCTGATAGATTTGGAGATTTAAAATTTTTTAAAGAATTATGGTTGTTTATTCATGGAGTAGTTTTTTTTTTAGAATTTTTAAAAAATCTGGTATTTTTGTCATAGGTAGTGCTTCTATTTTTCACATAACTTAAGTTTCCTACAACTAGTTGTATTGAACTTTGCAGTTATAAACACGAGCTTATAAAAATATACAAATAAACGGCTAATTTATAACCGTTTGACCAAAAATTCATATGCCGTTTGACACTATCCCAAATGCCATTTGACCATTTAAAACTGTTACAAACACAGATTTTTCGTATTTTTGTAAGAAAAAAAAAACGGTTATACGTCGGCTAACGAAATTTCGGCATATGAAGTTTTGGTCAAACGGTTATAACTTAGCTGTTTATTTTTATATTTTTATAAGCGATACCTTAAACGACGCCTAATTAGTGTGTCTATCTAAAACCAAAAATCAACGTATTCAAATATATTTTTTTCGAATTTTCCTGAGCTTTCGAAAAAAATAATGAAATTTCAATTTGGAATCTTAATATCTTTCAGACGTTAAGTTGCAGCTACAAAGTGTCTGAGTCGGATTTATTGCTGCATTTGTCAGCTTTTTTAAAACTGCAATACAACCAGTTGTAGGAAACTTAAGTTGTGTGAAAAATATAAGCACTACCTATGGCAAAAAATACCACATTTTTTTAAAATGCTAAAAAAAAAAAACTACTCCAAGAAAAAAAAATTCCTTAAAAATTTTTAAACATCCAAATCTATCAGAAAAAGTCATTTCTGGCGACAGCGGAAAAGTCGTGTCGACTAGTGTTATTTGCTAATAATGCTATGCTAGCAAAAACGACCTTAGAAAAGCCCTGCTGGAGGAATAGAGCAAAATAAGCTCGGAAAGCACTCGAAAGCTGGTCTCTTCCATTAATTGTAGGTTAAAAGCCGTAATAAAGGTTAAGGGATTGCATACTAAGTATTAAAATACCTGTTTAACCTTTAATTCGACTAATATTAAATTTTTTTGTGGCTGCATAGTTTCAGCTTTGACCTGTATTTACGATATATTTTAAGTTTTTATTTTATTTTTAAAACAGCAATATAAAATCAGCAAATAAAGTTCCTTTTTTAACTGGGATAAAACATACAACAAACTGGCGTTTAAACATTTTTTGTTTTTCCTCTAGTTTAAAATCTGTACCACCTTAAACATTTTATTTGACACTGCATAGTTTCAGCTTTGAGCCACTGTACATGTCATGTAGAAATTTAAAAGCTGATGTAAAAAGTATATGTAAACAAAAATGGAAACAGATAACTTTTAATATATAAAAATCTAGCATAGGATTCGAGAAATTTTTTGAAATTTAATTCGTCCCTTTTGCGAACTTATAATAAATTACATAAATTGTAAGATCACATATATTCTGACTGAGTACCGGGTAGAAAGTAGAGCCGCGGCTTTTGCCGCGGCTCACAACGTTCCCCCTCGTTTGAATTATTATTTTGTTAACTTTAAGGAAAAATTTAAAAAAAAAAACAAAAAAAAATAAATATAAATAAATCTTGAAAATTATAGATTTATTTAAGTTGTTTATGTTTGTAAGTTCAATTATTTCAAACAACTTACATATGCGGCCCGTGCGAGAGAGAGAAAATTTTTTTTTATGTTTTTTTTAAGGTAGTTTTACATTTTTCACATTTTCACTATTTTTCACATAACTTAAGTTTCCGATAATTGGTTCTGTGATTTTTGCAGTTCTGAAAATTTGATTAATAAAGCTATAAATCCAACCCAAACCCAAGTATCGTTCGATCTCTTTTGCAGTGACTAGACGTGTTTTTATTTTGAGCTCCGCTTATTTTAATTTTATTTTGCCTAAACAGCCGGTGTTTTTTGAAAATAACCCCTAATAAATTCCTAAATTAACCATCTACCATATTATCTGTTCTTGATCTATTTTGATTGCTCCGCTTTGTATTTGTACACTGATGTTACAATAGGCACAAACATTTTCTTCGATGCACTTGAATAATTTTTGTATTCTGGCGTCCCGCTTTCATATCCTACATATTAGATCTGGTAAAGTTCCTTGGTTCACCAAAAGGTATCCAGTCTAAAAAACTTAAAAACAAAACTATAAAAAATTGCAAGAAGTTGGCTTCTTTTCTCTCTCTCTCTCGATATATAAAGGCTCAAGTAAAACTTCTCAGTTCTTAACGCTCAGTGGTATAAGAACTACCTGTCTAGATGCAGGATACGTTTTTCTAAGGACCCTAAATAGGTTTATAGCTTCGTAAACAGTAAGTGTAGAACATTCGTA
>JAWNKY010002855.1:0-11561 GCA_035041765.1 Drosophila algonquin
CTCAGCCTCACATTTATTTTTGTGTGTTCTTCTTCAGCTTGTTGACGAATTGCAGCTCAGCAAAGAACACACGCTCTGTATGTGAGGCTGAGCTTTAGCTGTATGTGTGTACATATTGTAGGTCTGCTTGTATACACAATAACAATTATCAATAATAACAACAAAAAAAACAACAAACGCAGCACAAACCACACAAAAAATCAACAACAACAACACAGCAAGTGACCCGCGAAAGCCATTTTTGGCTTGAAAAAAGTTAAACTTTAAACATTTAAAAAAAAAACTAGAAGCGACCGCCACGAAATTGTTGTACCTAAATTCGCCTTTTGCTCGCCTATCTTTGATACCTAAATTACCTAAATTCGCCCTTTGCTCGCCTACCGTTATGCTTCACTTCATTCACTTACGTATGGTCGCCTATTATCTTTTATGTTTTCTACGGTATATTTGGTGTAATTGGAGTACAAACCTTTCCCCCAATCAGTTATTTTGGCACGAGATTGGCTCGCTGGCCACAACCAAGTTTATAACTTGATGAACTCACACTTTTAAAGGCTTTGGCATCTTCGAACACCATCCAAATACATCTAATAAAGTTTATAAATATTTAAATTAATCTTTTCTGAAATTCTCAAACTATTACACACCACGAAAAAGTTCGTTGTCTCAACATATGGAGGCCCTGGTGGCAATAAAAAATTAAAATCTGTTGTCAAAAACTTGCCGCTGTCGCAAAGCAGCTAGTTTTCGTCTTGGCGCTTGCATTAACATAGTTACGTGCATTACGGTAATAATATTTAAAATATAAAAAAATAAAGTCAAAACATTTTTGGAATTTTTTTACATGTTTCCATATTTGTTTACATATGCTTTTTGCATCTGCTTCTACATTTCTACATGACATGTATAACTACATATTTCAGACGTGGAAGTGTTTGCGAGTGAGAGAGGGAATGAGTAAGCGCTTGGCAGGCGTTGCGTAGCCACTGAAATTTAATTTGTTCCTTCTGTCCATAATAATGATTCGACCAGATCCAGATTCGGCAATCTGTTAGACACGGTAATTTCCCATGATTCTGCGTTTTTCGTTTTCTCGTACCTTAAAAATTGTGGATTCCACATATTTTCGTCCTTTGTGGGGGCGAAAGGGGGCGTGCCCAAAATTTTGAAATAAACTTGTGCTGAATTAATATCACAAGAGTTCGGATGGAAAGTTCGGTTGCTCTAGCTCTTATAGTCTCTGAGATCTAAGCGCTCATTTAAACGAATAAGCAAAGCAGACAGGGTGGCGTGTGAGAGAGAGCGAGAGGGAACGATGACTTTCGAAATGGTTTTCTTCATTGTAGCTATAATAATGATCTGATCTGATCCAGATTCATCACTCTGATAGAAATGGTCATTCTCTATGATTCTGCGTTTTTAGTTTTCTTGTATCTTCAAAATTGTGTACGCCACAGACTTTGGTCCTTTGTGCGGGCGGAAAGGGGCGGGGAGAAATTTCGCAACACATTTGGAGTAGTGTGATCACACAGGAGACTGGATACAAATCTTGGTTGCTCTAACTTAAATGGTCTCTGAGATATAGGCGCAAATGAAGACGGACAGACGGACGGACAGACAGACATGGCTATATCGACTCGGCTATTGATGCTGATCAAGAATATATATACTTTAAGGGGTCGGAAACGCTTCCTTCTGGGCGTTACACACGACCGTTATCCCCACAAATCTAATATACCCCTATACTCTTCGAGTACCGGGTATAAAAAAATGTGTATTTTCTTTTTGTGGTAGCGACCTCTAATTAATATACTAAACATTGTAAATAAAATTGCGTAGTTTTATTAGCTAGAGCAACCAAGTTTTGTATCCAGTCTCCTGTGTGATCACACTACTCCAAATGTAATTCAAAATTTCGCCCCGCCCCTTTCCGCCCACACAAAGGACGAAAGTCTGTGGCGTACACAATGTTGAAGATACGAGAAAACTAAAAACGCAGGGTCATAGAGAATGCCCATTTCTATCAGAGTGTTGAATCTGGATCAGATCGGATCATTATTATAGCTACAATGAAGAAAACCATTTCGAAAGTCATCATTCCCTCTCGCTCTCTCTCACACGCGACCCCATCTGCTTTGCTTATTCGTATAAATGAGCGCCTAGTTCTCAGAGACTATAAGAGCTAGAGCAACCAAACTTTCTATCCAAGCTCCTGTGATACCGAAGCAGCACGAGTTTGTTTTAAAATTTTGCCACGCCCCCTTCCGCCCCCACAAAAGACGAAAATCTGTGCAATCCACAATTTTTAAGATAAATGAAAACCAAAAACGCAGAATCATGAAAAATTACCATATCTACCAGATTACCGAATCTGGATCAGATCGGATCAATATTATGGCCAGAAGAAACAAATTAAATTTCAGTGGCTACGCAACGCCTGCCAAGCGCTGACTCATGCCCCCTCCCTCTCTCCTAAGCACTTGTACGTCTCAAATATGTAGTTATACATGTCATGTAGAAATGTAGGCGCAGATATACAAAGCATATGTAAACAAAAATGGAAACATGTATAAAAATTCCAAAAAATTCATTTTTTTAATTTAAATATTATTTTTGTCCCTTTTGAGAACATTTAATAAATTTCATAAATCGTAGGCTCATAAATGTATGTATATATATACTGACTGAGTACCGGCTATAAGGTAGAGCCGCGGCCTTTGCCGCGGCTCAGAACGTTCCCTCTCGTTTTTTATTGTGCATGGCTGTTAAAATATCTCTCATACATAATTTGGTTCTAGTAATTCTTCCATTAAATAAACTTCATGGTTCATGAGGGTGAATATCGATACGATAAAGTTGTAACCATTTGAAATGCCCATCATACAGCAGACGAGTATTTTGGTAATTTATTGCATGGTAAACGCCCCTTCACGAGTGTTGCATCTCACACCCACAGCGACGTGTTCTGTTTTCCTAATACATTAAAGCTTTTACAAATTACTGTCAAGGGATCAACGCTCAGGTAACGTATTTTTTGTTTATGAAATCTGTGTTTTGTCTGCACCGACCATAAAATTTATTTGGGTTACTCAATTTGGTACTGTTTTTGTTTCCTTGTGTCAGTATTTGCACTTGGTAAGTTTTCTAAATACCCTCTGTCTCGCGCAGATATGAGTAAAACAGCAGACGCATAAATAGTTAGTGTACAGTGCTATACTTATGTAATGTTAAGCTTAAGGCTCTGACAGTCATTGTATTCACTTATCACTTATTTTAAATTATATTACGAGTTTTTAACAGGGATCGTAAAAGTTTTTATACCCGGTACGGGATAACGGGATAACGGTTGTGTGTAACGCCCTGAAGGAATCGTTTCCGACCCCATAAAGTACATATATTCTTGATCAGCATCAATAGCCGAGTCGATATAGCCATGTCTGTCTGTCCGTCCGTCCGTCCGTCTGTCCGTCTTCATTTGCGCCCATATCTCAGAGACCATTTAAGTTAGAGCAACCAAGATTTGTATCCAGTCTCCTGTGTGATCACACTACTCCAAATGTGTTGCAAAATTTCTCCCCGCCCCTTTCCGCCCGCACAAAGGACAAAAGTCTGTGGCGTACACAATTTTGAAGATACAAGAAAACTAAAAACGCAGAATCATAGAGAATGATCATTTCTATCAGAGTGTTGAATCTGGATCAGATCGGATCATTATTATAGCTACAATGAAGAAAACCATTTCGAAAGTCATCGTTCCCTCTCGCTCTCTCTCACACGCGACCCTGTCTGTTTTGCTTATTCGTCCAAATGAACGCCTAGGTCTCTGAAGACTATAAAAGCTAGAGCAACCAAACTTTCTATCCAAGCTCCTGTGATATCACTTCAATACAAGTGTATTTCAAAATTTTGACACGCCCCCTTCCGCCCCCACAAAGGACGAAAATATGTGGAATCCACAATTTGTAAGGTACGAGAAAACGAAAAACGCAGAATCATGGGAAATTACCGTGTCTAACAGATTGCCGAATCTGGATCTGGTCGAATCATTATTATGGACAGAAGGAACAAATTAAATTTCAGTGGCTACGCAACGCCTGCCAAGCGCTTACTCATTCCCTCTCTCACTCGCAAACACTTCTACGTCTGAAATATGTAGTTATACATGTCATGTAGAAATGTAGAAGCAGAAGTAAAAATCATAGGTAAACAAATATGGAAACATGTATAAAATTTTCAAAAATGGTTTAACTTTGCGAACATATAATAAATTTCATAAATCGTAAGCTCATATATGTTTGTACATACATACTGACTGAGTACCGGGTATAAGGTAGACCCCCGGCCTTTCCCGAGGCCATAACGTTCCCCCTCGTTTTTATTATAATATATACATCAACAATAAACCTTTTTTTATTTTTTTGGTATTAAATATTATAGAATGGTGACCCTTTCTATGACCATTCTATAATTAGGTATATTAGATTTGTGGTGATAGTGGATGTGTTTAACGCCCAGAAGGAAGCGTTTCCGACCCCTTAAAGTATATATATTCTTGATCAGCATCAATGGCCGATTCCATAAAGCCATGTCTGTCTGTTCGTCCGTCCGTCCGTCCGTCCGTCTAGCCGTCTAGACAGACGGTCTATGTCTCAGAGACCATAAAAACTAGAGCAACCAAGTTTTGTATCCTGTCTCCTGTGTTATCACACTACAACAAGGGTATTTTTAAATTTCGCTCCGCCCCTTTCCGCTCACATAAAGGACAAAAATCTGTGCCATAAACAATTTTCTGGATAAGATTGGCTCAAAATTATTGGCAAATGGAAAGTGAAATTGCAGTCACTTTCCCTCGCACACAATTCCAATTTTCGTATGTGTACTCATACATGAACATGTAGAAATGTAGAATCATATAATAAATTACATAAATTGTAAGCTCATATTTATACTGACTGATTACCGGCCTTTGCCGCGGCTCTTAACGTCCCCCTCCTTTTCGTTGTAGTTTTTCTATTGGGAACTACTGACACTGTTCTCATTTCTATGGGTAGCAAGTTTTTGGGCTTCTTCCTCAAATTGTCTGGAGAAACTCTCCGCGAACAGACCGAGTTTACGAAGCTTAATAACCTCATTAGGGATTTTGATTGATCCGCTTTGTATTTTTGCACTGATGTTACAATAGGCACAAACATTTTCTATGATGCATTGGACACACTTTTTGATTCTTGTGTCCCGCTTTCCTGTCCTATTAGATCGAGGAAACCCCAAGGTACCAAGGTAGCTCCAGTCTAAAAAACTAAAAATCAAGACTATATAAACAATTTCAAGAAGTTGGCTCTCCTTCTTCTCTCTCTCATTATGTAATGGCTCGGTCAAACTCTTCAGTTCTTAACGTTCAATGCTATAAGAACTACCTATCTCAATGCAATATACGTTTTTTTTCTTTAGGACGTTGATGTGCAATGACTGCACCATCAAGTGGCCCAAGCGACACCAGCCGATGGCTGTTACCCGAGGATCCCACGCAAGAACGCAAAACCGACCGAGGGGCGCTGCCGCATAACGCGCGACTCGTTAACCGAACCGATCGCGGACATGCAGAAAGGATAGGTGTTAGACTAGTGTTCGAGGAAACGAAGAACTAATCATAGAGAATGACCATTTCTATCAGAGTGATGAATCTGGATCAGATCAGATCATTATTATAGCTACAATGAAGAAAACCATTTCGAAAGTCATCGTTCCCTCTCGCTCTCTCTCACACGCCACCCTGTCTGCTTTGCTTATTCGTTTAAATGAGCGCTTAGATCTCAGAGACTATAAGAGCTAGAGCAACCGAACTTTCCATCCGAACTCTTGTGATATTAATTCAGCACAAGTTTATTTCAAAATTTTGGGCACGCCCCCTTTCGCCCCCACAAAGGACGAAAATATGTGGAATCCACAATTTTTAAGGTACGAGAAAACGAAAAACGCAGAATCATGGGAAATTACCGTGTCTAACAGATTGCCGAATCTGGATCTGGTCGAATCATTATTATGGACAGAAGGAACAAATTAAATTTCAGTGGCTACGCAACGCCTGCCAAGCGCTTACTCATTCCCTCTCTCACTCGCAAACACTTCCACGTCTGAAATATGTAGTTATACATGTCATGTAGAAATGTAGAAGCAGATGCAAAAAGCATATGTAAACAAATATGGAAACATGTAAAAAAATTCCAAAAATGTTTTGACTTTATTTTTTTATATTTTAAATATTATTACCGTAATGCACGTAACTATGTTAATGCAAGCGCCAAGACGAAAACTAGCTGCTTTGCGACAGCGGCAAGTTTTTGACAACAGATTTTAATTTTTTATTGCCACCAGGGCCTCCATATGTTGAGACAACGAACTTTTTCGTGGTGTGTAATAGTTTGAGAATTTCAGAAAAGATTAATTTAAATATTTATAAACTTTATTAGATGTATTTGGATGGTGTTCGAAGATGCCAAAGCCTTTAAAAGTGTGAGTTCATCAAGTTATAAACTTGGTTGTGGCCAGCGAGCCAATCTCGTGCCAAAATAACTGATTGGGGGAAAGGTTTGTACTCCAATTACACCAAATATACCGTAGAAAACATAAAAGATAATAGGCGACCATACGTAAGTGAATGAAGTGAAGCATAACGGTAGGCGAGCAAAGGGCGAATTTAGGTAATTTAGGTATCAAAGATAGGCGAGCAAAAGGCGAATTTAGGTACAACAATTTCGTGGCGGTCGCTTCTAGTTTTTTTTTTTAAATGTTTAAAGTTTAACTTTTTCAAGCCAAAAATGGCTTTCGCGGGTCACTTGCTGTGTTGTTGTTGTTGATTTTTTGTGTGGTTTGTGCTGCGTTTGTTGTTTTTTTTGTTGTTATTATTGATAATTGTTATTGTGTATACAAGCAGACCTACAATATGTACACACATACAGCTAAAGCTCAGCCTCACATACAGAGCGTGTGTTCTTTGCTGAGCTGCAATTCGTCAACAAGCTGAAGAAGAACACACAAAAATAAATGTGAGGCTGAGCTTTAGCTGTATGTGTGTACATATCTTGTTTGTATTGGTTTTTTACCACGCCGCTGTCTAAGAAAACACCCATTACTTTAGAATTTATTGTAAGTTATGATTTGATGATGACGCTTGACCAAAATTACAATAATTGTATATATTCAAGATCCTCTATATTCTAATTTAGTTTAATGTACTATAAACGAATGTTATGAACGAATGTAAATACGTACAAATGCAAAATGTATATCAGACATGACACCAAATTATATTAATTGTCTATAGGGTATTAGTGCGTCGCGTCAATAAGCGACACTCAGCAAATAAATTTGTGTCTCAAGAAATCTCAAGAAAAAATATTTGGCTGGCTGTTTCGGCAGCTCTGCACACGTACACACACATATGAATGTACTTGCAAGTTCTCTCTGTGGATGGAAATTCGCATCAGAAAATGAGGGATGATTTCAAATTTGACTCGCAAGTGTGTCACTAAAATCCGTATGGACCCATTTATTACCCATTTATATGTCATTAATATCCATATTCAAGGATGATATATGTATATATGTTTTTTAGCGTATACTACTTTTTATATATGATCAAATATATCATTGTATAATACAATACACCATACAATAAAATATATATTTGTGAATATATATACATATATCTGCTCATTATATTAGTATATTCTATATTAAACAAAGTTAGAATCTAAAGCATGTACAAAATAACAGTTATTCTGGTATTATAAGGCAAGCGTCTTCAAAAAGGGTCGACTCCAATAATGCTAAACTGAAGGGTGGCTCGAGAACAAAAATCAAAACAAAGTTGAGAGATCGCAAATATCAGTTGTGCGCTCATACACACTTGCAAACACGCAATGTACATGCATGCTCATGAGCACAAATACACTCTCACGACTCTCGGGAGCTGACAACACATGCAAAGCCCACAAAGTACGCGAGAAGGCATGAGCACATATACCCTCTCACGAATCTGTCCAGAGCTGATCCACACATGCAAACACGCAAAAGTCGCGAGAATGCATGAGCACGCACTGGCTCAGGGAGCTGATTTCTGACTTTCGTGCGGTCAATTTCGGTACTTGAATTGACATGTCTATATATTGTATGGTTAGTGCATTAACTATTGCATATTAAATAAATAAATAAAAATATGTAATAAACCTCGAAATTGAACTAATATACAAAGATGCTTCCTTTATCTGAACAATAAACTACAAAAATTATATTTTTTAACTACACATATATTTTAAAGGAATCGCACTGCGAAGTCGAAGCCCTTCACTGACGACTCCTATGGAACCCTCTCTCATGCCGCCGTATGTAAGTTTGGCGACCATACAAAACACAGTAGTTGCATCGATCCCTATGACTGCGACCTCTATAAATCCACAATCAGTGAGAAATAAAAACAGTAGCAAAAATGTTACTGTAGATCCGACATATACCACAGCAATATCACATTCAGGGACTAAGAATATATCAAGCACCGTCGCTGCAGCGTTTTCAGCATTTGATCCAGCCCTTATTACGGTAGCCGCTCATCAGGTATATGACATCATAGTATGACCACAAATTTGTTGTAACAGGTTTATGTGTATTTCAGTATGCTGCTGCAATAACCAATGGAAGTGGACTTTTCTCGGTACCACAGTATTCAATAAATCTGGCTGCATTTGCCGCAGCTCACAGCAAACGTTCAAGTATCGAAGATTTAAGAATGAAAGCCAAAAAACATTCTGAATCATTGGGGTTTGAAACTGATATGGTTCCTTAGTAAACATCACATATAGATGTATATATTTGCAACAGAAAATGTACATTACTTTAAAGATTATTCATTTTAAGACATTACTAATCATATTATATATAACAAATAAAGTTTAGTTTCTTCAAAACTAAAATTTATTTTTCGCATCAAGCCTTGTACTTGAGTCATTATTTATGTTTGATTTGTCGCGTATGTTTTTTAGAGCTCAGAAAAAATAACAATATTCGCCAGTAATTTTTTCCTTTGCACGAGAAAAAAGGCCAAATGGTTGTAAAACTGGATCAGTGCATTACTTCCTCATACTTAGAACTACCAGTATAACTCTCAATATTTTTTTAAGTCAAGAATCGATATTTGGCTCACACTTTGCGCGTTTTTTTATAATTTTCACTCACATCGCATTAAAACGAGAATCGTACAACCTGTCGCAGAATTTTGTATTTGTATGAAGATTTGAAGATATAGCGACCCACAGATTAAGTTTATAAAATTTTAAATGTTTTTCAACATTGCTTTTTTTTAACTTTTATACCCATTAATCGAAGAATATAGTAGTATATTCAATCTAACAAATTAAAAAAGAAAATTAAAAAAATAAACAATGTTTAAAAACACCTAATTAAGTTATAAGCACTGTTGTCAAAATTTGAATGTATAGGCAGTGATAGAATGTATATGCGGCTCTTCACCTGCTGCCCCTCCTGTGCTCGAGCCTGCCTAGGATGTCCAACTGGACGTTAACAATCATCCCGTCGCTGGCGCTTCATTGTCATCAACAGAAGCCGACGTCACTGTTCTCAGCAATAGCACTTCTGGCCTTTTCTGAAACCTGGCTCAATTTCTCACTTTTGGATTCCGAGATTTTTATAGACACTTATAACATATATAGATCTGAATGCCCATCTCAAGATGGCGACACTATTGAAATAATCGTAGTTAAAATTCATCTGTGTCCTTTTAATTTATTCATATTATGCATCCCACATCCCACCGTCTTCTGAATTTTCAACTTTTATGCTCTACGCTGCCCATCTTCAGTCTATTTCGTCCCAGTTTAACGATTCTGATCGTCTTATTGTCCTAGGTTATTTTAATCTCCCAAATATTACTTGGTCTCCTTCCGAAGACTCTAACTTAATGTTCCCATCCATGCAGCATGATTTCGTTGATTCTCTGTCCGATACTTCATTGGGTCAGGTAAATGGTATACGTGACAACATAGAATCTTAGATCTCGTCTTTACTACCGATGTTTCGAGAACCTTGTTAAGTCGAGGATCACCTCTATCATTCCCGAAAGACCTCTGCCATCCCACACTCTCAATTGATTTCCTGTTGCGTTCTTCAGGCCCTATAAAGTCGTTCATTATCCGAATATCCTAATCCTTCGAATATCTTTTGTTTTAAGAAGGCTGATTATCTCTCCTTGAATATTGCCCTTTCTCTCTCTCCCACGTACACATATTCCTTTAGTCGAAATTTTTCTGGTAATATCTAGATCACCCCGAGATTAATAAATCTGAGGAATTGTAAATCCCGTATGTTCAAGATGATTAAAAAATCTGGCTTAAAACACTAGTCGACACGACTTTTCCGGTGTAGCCAAAAAAGACTTTTTTTGATAGATTTGAAGATTTAAAAATTTTTAAAGCATGTTTTTTTTTCCATATAGTAGTTTTTTTTAAAACAATTTTTAAAAAATCTGGTATTTTTTGTCATAGGTAGTGCTTCTATTTTTTACATAACTTAAGTTTCCTACAACTGGTTGTATTGAACTTTGCAGTTAAAAAAATCTGATAAATGCAGCATAAATCCGACTCAGACACTTTGTAGCAACTTAACGTCTGGAAGATATTAAGCTTCCAAATTGAAATTTCATAATTTTTTCGGTATTTTTCCCCAAGTTTTGACTTTGAAAGCTCAGGAAAAGTCGAAAAAAAATATTTGAATGCCTTGATTTTTGGTTTAGATAGGTAGGAATCGCTGATAAAAATATTATATAAAAATACAGGGGTAAGCTATAACCGTTTGACCAAAACGACCCAAATCTCATTTTATCTGAAAAAATACCGTCCGGTACGTTGTTGGTCCA
Source organism: Drosophila algonquin (assembly GCA_035041765.1). Taxonomy (NCBI): domain Eukaryota; kingdom Metazoa; phylum Arthropoda; class Insecta; order Diptera; family Drosophilidae; genus Drosophila; species Drosophila algonquin. The sequence continues at coordinate 10,925 of JAWNKY010002855.1, forward strand.
ACTTCCAAAATGGGATTGCAAATAACAAAAAGGACCTGTAATTTTGGTTTTACCGAGTCTTAGGTATTGATATATATCGGATATATACCCTACCTGGTCATATTTATTTGGGGTGTAAATGTTGTGGACAGTTTTATTCCTTATACATAAATACCTGTTAGGGTCAAATGTTGACCTTTTTCCTTCACAGGTGCTAGTTCCGCAGATATTTGACCTTTCTCCTTCAAGCTATTCATAAAAAAAGATATATAACTCTTTACCTATAGTATCCCTGCCTCAGTGTAGTTCTGACTTTCAGCAGAATACGATCGTGTGTTTTCGAAAAATACCACTTGTTTCTAATTGAAATGGACAACTCAAGCCGGTCAACTTCATGTGCTTACCGAGCAGACTCGTTTTGCTACACATGGAAAGTATATGACCAGCAAAGAAGAAAAAATCGTTTTTACCGAAAAGTGCCAAGAACAGTATAAGGAAAACTATAAGATGTGGCCCAAAAGTATTGGCGAAGAGTGGGCTCCAAGCTGTATATGCAAAACCTGCAAATTGAATTTTTTTTTTTTTTTACTTTAGGACGTTGATGTGCAATGACTGCACCATCAAGTGGCCCAAGCGACACCAGCCGATGGCTGTTACC
>JAWNKY010002859.1:0-27984 GCA_035041765.1 Drosophila algonquin
CAAAGTGATCGATGGTTCCAACAATCTTCCACCGACAGCCTTATTTCGCTGTATTTCCATCGTTCTATCGTACGGTACTTCCCTCTATTCCTTTCGCGTGATCCCGTTGCTTTCCTCTCTGTTGTTCGCCGCGATACCCTTTTTCTATCTGGGACCAACGTTTTCCTGGCCGATTGTGGCTGTTCGTGTCAAATATCATATTCCCTACCCTTTTTTTTTTTTTTTTTTTGTTTTCTTTTTCATAATTTACTATTATTTTGTTTATTTATTTATTTAATATTTTTTTTTCCATTTTTTTTTTTTGTATATATGTATACTGTGAAATCGCCTTCAAAAATAAACCAATGATATGGAAAATTGTACATCACAGTTGCCTTTTCATCTGCTTCACCACACACACTCTCAAAGGGAGAGTCCGAACATCCCGAGTTGGGAAACAATTTGTCCGAAAAATTTCAGTTTTAAAACTCCATACGTCCATTTCGTCAAAATTATTTTACACCAATAGTTTTTTGTTTGCAACATTTTTAGTTCACGTACAAGTCGATCGTATCAAAGCAATAGAACGAGCGCCATAAGTTTCACCGAAATACGCAGCAACATTATTGGTTATTATTGTCTCCTTCATTCAACTTTTCTTTTTATTTTGCTGAAATCACCGGTAATCATGATGGCACTGAAAGTACTCGCGGGCTGTGCACTGAATTTCAAGGGAACGCTGGCTCGTGCCGTGTGCAGCGGCAACTCTTCGAAAAGTCTTTGCCGCTTGGCCAGCAGCAAGAGCAGCACTCCTACCTTTGTGCTGGACGATCCGCGAGAAATGGAGCTATCAGATGTGGAGAAACTGGGGCCATGTCGTTTCAATCAGCCGTCCCTTCAGTGTCCCCAAATGTTTTTTTTCCCGGAATGGGTGGCACCGGTGGCCCACCATGAGCACAACAACCTGGTTGGGATTTTCCTGCCCGGCGACAGCGACGAAGCCATGTTCCGCAATGGGCAGCAACTGTGCAGAGACTTTGAGTTGACGGTGCAGCAGATGCCCAAGCTGATGAACTCCTACCTGAGGTCCATCTTCTACCGAAACTGCAAGGGATATCAGGGATTCAGGGACTCCATGGACTTCACTGCCATCAGCCTGAAGTTCAACTGCGACGTGGACCTCGCAATTAAGGCCTTCCTCAACATGGCAATCAGCGAATCCGAACGCATTGCAGACGCAAACTACTGGGTGGACTTTGTAAACCCGTTCACGGGTCGGGCACACTATGCGCCAGCCCCCCCGGAACTCTATTACATGAACAACTTTGGACTGGCGGGTCAGCATTGGAACTACAAGATTGCCAATGGCTGCACCATCATCGAAGATTGCTGCGAGAAGGAATTTACGGGCACCATTTACACCGATGCACCCGTATACATCATACGGCAATGGTGTACCTCTGGGCGTGAAGTTGAGCTCAAAGAACTGACCCATCTGTTGGATTAGTTTTTAAATTTGTAATTAGCCCAAATCCAAACACTGCAAGAGTATGCCAATGTAATCTCGTTTTGCTCACCTGAACGTGGTAGTTGACTGTAGCCCTCGAAGACCGAAATGTATTTTAACGAGTTCCTGTCAAGTCAAAATTTCGAACAACCATAACAAACCTTTTTTATTTATTGCGAGATGTTTTCTTGTGGTACTCCTATAACAGTGGTTGGCATTGAAACTCTAGTCATGCACACGACATGTGTGTTGTTTTTGTTTTCTCGGGAAGCTGCAGCATAGCGCCGTAAATGGCGGAATGAAAGCCGCGCACTGGACTGATTCTACATGGTCCCGCTGTACTGAGGTTAACAGCGGTTGGCATTGAAACTCTAGTCATGCACACGACATGTGTATTGTTTTTGTTTTTTCGGGAAGCTGCATCATAGCCCCGTAAATGGCGGAATGAAAGCCCCGCACTGGACTGATTCTACATGGTCCCGCTTTACTGAGGATAAAGCCATATCCTAAAATGCGACGAGCAAGGGATATACAGAAAGTCTTCGTTATATAGGGACCGCAATGGGCCCTAGCACACGCATGTGCACGGTAGAAATGTGTTTAGAAATCTTCAGTTTGGGCTCTAATAATAAAAACTAGATTATTTCAATACAATTTGTAGATAATCCAGGTAAAATGTATACCCAATGGCGGGGGTAATCCGTCAGGAGAGCTTCTTTCAATTGCAAAAAATTTGAACATATTTCCGTACCTAGGAAAATAGGCTTAAGAGAAAGATTGGGAATATTTTTCTACAGCTCAAGCCCATAATTATACTAGCATTTTCTCATTTTCAGAAAATATCTAAAAAACTCTTAATCTTCTCTAATTAATCTTCCCTACCTCTGACCCTTTACTTTAGATATGGCTGCTCTGTTCGCTGCTGACGACCATCACCTGGGTGACGTACATCACGTTCTACAACCATCGGGTGATTGGAATGCTCATCACGAAGATAGCCAATCGATGGTTCATCAAGGGGGCGTACTTTAAGATCGGATCAGTGTCCCTGAATCCGCTGGCGGGGAAGATTATGTTCCGGGACTTTGTGTACATTACCTACGATTACACGGTGCGGGCGCAGGATGGATACTTTATATTCCGCTGGTGGCGCTCCTATGTGCCCAAGGATGTGTCCGAGGGTAAGAGTGGAATCACACAAAACAAAGATAAATCTGTTCTAACTTTGTTTTCCCCCGATTAGATCTCTCGCATTCGGATACCCGTTTGTCCGTTCAATTGAATGGCTACGAACTGCATATCTACAATCGATCGGATCTGTACGATAAGCTGGAGAAGACCTTTGGGCTGGAGCCGTCACTGCTGATACCCACGGATTTGCTGAGCAACGAGGAGCGGAATAAACTGAAGGAGCACAACATGAATCTGGAGAATGCACGCCAGAGCCAGCGGGTGAATAGCGTTAAGAATTCGGAGGCCATGCAGGCCACCACGTGGCGGGATCTGATACCAGTCATCAAGATCGACATATGTTCCGGTCGCTTTGTGTTTGGCAACCGTCTGACGCCCACCACACTGTCCATATCCGTGGAGGAGGCCCACTGCACGTACAGCACCAAGCCGGCTGTGTGTCGTCTCGATCATTTCATGCATTTCGTGAAGGCCAAGGTGGAGAATGCCAAAGTGCTCTTTTGTCCCAGTCCCAAGTACACGGGACTGATTGACGAACCGCCGCGGTACATGGGCGAGGGCTTTGTGGTGATGATGTCCAACCAAATGGATCTCTATTTCTACATGGACGAGCCGGGCGTGGTGCCCGAACAGCCCGTGCAGATTGTGCTGCCCAATGGCGATGTGGTGGAGCCGTCCCCGCCTGTTTGGGGCATCAATGCCCACTGCCTCAAGGGCACAGATTTCAGCTACGGCCCCTGGGCCGACCGACAGCGGGATCACTTATACAAGTACTTCTATCCATCCGATTGGAAGGAGGGCGAGGTCACACCGACACCGCAGCCGGGCGAGCTGCGCAGCTATCAGTCGTTCGATGTGACGCTGTGTGTCCTCAACGAAGCCACCATCGACATACTCTTCTCGAAGGAAAAGGAGACGAATGCCATGCACATCACTGTGGGTCCTGCGTCCTATGTGGAGGTGACCATCCCCTGGATTACGCTGCCCGACGGATATACGTCCAAGATCCAGGGACAGCTCTTCCATGTGGAGGCCACCACTTCGCTGCAGTATCGGAGCCTTGCGGAATTCGAATCCCTGGAGTACAAGGTGCGCATCCATTATCCCACCAAATGGAATGCACCGCAGGACTGGAGCGTATCGCTGGCCGGCTGCAAGACGAGCGCTTTTATTGTGTACAAGCACAAGTGCTTCTTCCAGGACCTCATCGAAGACTGGGCGAACAAGGCGCGCCCGGATATCCTCAGCTTTGTGCCGTACACGTGCAATTTCAATATCCGTCTGCACGAGTTCGAGATCCTGATGCTGTGCAACGAGTACAACTGGATCGACTGCAGCAGTGCCAATCAGGAGAACAACCATCTGGCCTTCTGCGGCGATGTGTTCGAGATGAGCTTCGCTCTGCCCTTTGACGACTTCCTGCCCAAGACGGTGACGCTGAAGTTCTGGATCCACGGTGAGGGCCTCGACCTGAGCCTGTACGTGCCCGAGGTCTCCTCGGTGCGTCCCATAGTTTTAGCCATAGATGAGAATGCAAGACTGTTGACCCGTGAGGGTAAGCTCTGCCGCCGGCCGGAGCTCTACACGAAAAAGTGGCGCAAGATCTGCCAGCGCTCCGCTGGATGGATCGATTGCTGGGCCGTGCCCATCCTGGCGCTGTCCATTCAGTATGTTTATCATCCAGTGCCCCCGCTGGGACCCGATCCACAGGCGGACATCACGACTCCCGAAAAGGAGGAGATACTCCTCAGTCCCATGCGCATACCCAAGGTGCGAAAGTCTCCAGTCAGCACCTGGCAACAGCCTCCGGAACAGTTTAGCAAATTCGATCCGGGAACCCTGGCAGCGGATCATGTGACCGTCGAGCTGGAGATAGGCAGCTCCGTGCTGATGGCCTACGGAAATGTGCTGCGGAACTTCATCAGTCTAAAGGAGAACATTTTCGGCGAAGATCAAAGCTTCACGGACATGGAGCAGTCGAATGTGAATCTCAAGGAGCCCCCAGTACTCAATCCCAAGGATCAGCTGCTAGCAAAAGAGAAGGAGCTGGCGAACAAGTCCATCTCAGAGGTGCAAGTGCCCGAAGAGAAGCGCAAACCCTTCGATCCGCGTCTTTATCGACCGCTGGAGGTGATGGTCTCCGTCATTGTGCACGACATTCAGGCGCATGTGATGAAGAACTGCAACGAGGATGATCCCCCCTGCCCGGTGGTGCTGATCGAGCGATTCGGCTTCGAGATGAACAAGCGCTACCACGAGACAACGCTCCAGGTGCTGGTAAGCCCCTCATACCTGCTGGCCTCCGACAGCATTCAGCGGCCGCAGCGAGAACAGCACATCAATCAGGGACACCTACTGCTCTCGGCCGTTCAGGTGCGTGGCCATGCGATGTTCAGCAACGAGGGGTGCGCCCTGGACGAGGACACGCTCGAATATTCCTGGCTGGTGGAAGTGCAGCTGGGCAAGCTTACGGGTAAACTAACACTGCCGCAGCTCGTGAATGTTGTGACGGGGCTGGAGACACTCATTCTGCTGGCCATCGACCCCGAGAACTGCCTCAAGTCGCCGAAAACGGTGCGGAATTGCCATCACGGAGTGCCCAGCAATCTGTGTCCCCAAACCAAGGAGGAGAAAAAGTACAAGTGCCCCTCCTCGGAGGACATCAAGTACAAGATGACGCGGGTGTCGGTGGACGCCGTGGATGTCTATCTGATAGAGAGCGGCACAGCATTGCATGCCTGGATATCGCCCATTCGCCTAGCCAACTGCAATCTGCACGGCCAGAGGGTCAAGTCGGGGATCTCTGGTCTGCTGCCCTCCATTCTGCTGCGTTTGTTCATGCTGCATGCCACCACGCCATCGTACAACACCAACACCACGGGCAGCAATCGATCGGGCAAGCTGCGTCGTGCCGACCAGGACTCTCTAAAATCCCAGGATCATGTGCCGCCGCCGCACGCCAAAGCCGGAAAAAGAAGCTCCAATTCGTTCTCTCAGTCGCGACGCGATTCGCGGGATGAGGCCACGCGCCGCCTGCGCGATAGCTTCTCGGAACCACAGGCCAAGCGCACCCCAGAGACGGCAGATCTCTCGGAGAATTGGGTGGAAGTGGGATGCACCTCCCTGGGACCCATACTGCTGGAGGGAGCCTCGGCACTGCCCATACCCGATCATGAACTGCATTTGGTGCAGCACAAGTGAGTGGAAAATGTCCATGAAATTTCCATATTTTCAATCCTTTCTTTCCTTTGCAGTTTCCTGCGCGAACACGATGCCAAGTTCAAGCGTTTGTGGTTCTTGTGGTCCAACAATGGCAGCGCTTTGTCCTCCAGCACAGAGATTTCACGCTGTGGCTGCATCGGAGGCTGTGCCTTCTTTGGCAGCAATCGGAATGGCCAGAAGTTTTTCAAGCCCACGGCCCAGGATGTCCATGATAACTACAACATAGCGCGTTACTTGTGAGTGTCCTTTAGAGATCGAAAGATTGAGCCAGATTGAGAGAATGATTTTGCCCTTTGCCAACAGCATCATCAATAACAACAAGGACTTTGGTTTCGGTGAGAGTATACTCCATCAAGGACAACTGGTGTTCCACACGCCACCCTACAGCCTGCACTGCGTATCACTGTACGATGCGGCCGATTTCAATGGCAAGGGTCGGCTGTACAGGCCCGCTGGGGCTGATTTACGGAATGGCGGAAGCCTCAAGAAATCGGAGCACTGCTCCCTGCCAGACGGCACAAAGTTCAAGATCGGAGGCTGTGCCAGTGCCGCTGTGGAGAAACCAGAGCTCTGCAGCCGCCACAAGTCCCGGGAGAGTATTGGTTCCCCCAACACACTGGAGAGGCGGAGCAAGCGGTATCCTTGCACTCGTCAGACCTCCGTGGAAGTGCCCTATGCCCGCCTGCTGGATAGCCCCTCCAAGAAGCTACAGCTGCAGCAGCATGAAGCAGCTGCTGTCGATGCAGGTGTAAATATTAAACGACGCGGCTCCGATTCGAACAGGTTGCGAGTGTCACCGCCCAAGACAAGCATCTCGGACTCGCGACTGACGGGCGAGGCGTTGGACGATGAGCATGAGGTAGAGTACTCCTTCAGAAACAGATAAATGTGCAAACTAAAGCTGGGTTTGGTTCCTTTACAGATGCCCGATGAGATGTCGCATTCGGCACCGCATTCACATCCCCTGGAGTTTGAGATTGCGGACATTGCTCTCCATTGTCAGGCCCTGGGCGAGCAGCTGCCTCGAGAGGTACAGCGCACCATCTCGTTGACATCGGAGAATCCCTCGGAGATGTTCTTCTCCGCCGAAGAGGACATATCGAATGTGATGTCGCAGCGTGGCTCCATGAAGCAGCGCAACAGTGCCAACAGCGGATCAGTGGTGCTCTCTGGGAGAAAGCGTTTCTCTTCGGACCTGAGGTTGATTATTACGCGGATTTTTTGAGGATCAAGTATAAATTTTAAGCATTTTCCCCTTCTTTGTTGCGCAGCATTGGTGCCCAAAACGATAACGGGAGCCACACTCTACCTACATATCGCAGCGACCTGGAGATCCATGCCCCCGATGGCAACAAGACACTGCCCAAGCGGCCGCAAAGCACCACAGAACTGGTAAAACTAATGAGCGTTTATGCGTCCTATATGTTAGGGAGATTTGTTCATTATTTATAATATATTGTATATGTATACACGAAACGCGTTTCGCTTTGCTGCTTTTGAAGCCAAGCTTATTTCTCACTCTGTCTCTGTCACCATCTCTCCAAAAATTTCACTCGGCAAAAGCAAAGCGGCATAAAAAGAGATTCTAAAAAACTGTGTCCAATGCATGCCTTAGGCTTTTCTAAGCTTAAGATCTATCTTTACTATTATATTTATTCTATTATAATAAATATCTAGTACCAGAGTTCCATTAGCAGAACATGGGATATTCGAAGATGATTTTGGTTAAGGGAGTACTAAATATCCTATGCAGAGCTCGCAAATAACCGTCTACCATTTCAAAGTGTCCGAAAAAAACCGATCTTCTACGAACACTTTGAGAACGTAGAGCGAAAGAACACATTCAAAAGTGTTTTCGCTCAACAACTGTTCTTCTCAGACCAAAACACTTTTTGTGTTCTCTTTGGTTCGCTCTCTCACGGACTACTTTGATCGGACACTTTCGGCAAAACAGTCCTTTTGTATGTATGCGTGCGTCTGTGTTTTCCTACATAACATTTATCCACATGAATTGCTCAGGCATATTCTTTTCTCTTTCTCGCACACAGCAAGAAAAAACCCTTTTTGAAGAAACTTATTGCGCAGTGGTCTTTCAAAGACCGTTTTGCAGTGACCGCTTCTCAAAAGTGTCCCTATCTGTTGTTATTGAGAGACCGATTCGTTTTTTCGGTTGAGCCAAAAAGTCGGACCGAAACACAGGAGCGAAACGAAAAAAGTGTTTCGCTCAGAGAGAGATCGTGTGTACCAAATTTTTTCTGTTTTGTCTGCGTGAAGACTGCGTTGGAAAAATCGATTGACGGTTATTTGCATGCTCTGATCCTATGAGAGTCGAAATTTTCGATCAGTATTCATCTAAGAATTTTAAACTATCGATCAAATTCAAGAAGCTTATGGTTTTGATCGTGTTTCGAATGTATCGTTCCACTTAGAGGAAATGTGTACAGCAAATCAAAATCATTCATCGAATGTGTGTTGTGTCCTAGTGGAACAGGGCTGGTATATCATATAACTCTTAAGTGACGTTTTCTCAATGTTCGGTTAACATTCAATCTATGTATGTACGTTTTGCCCTTAACCGAACATTGAGAAACCGCGCCATAAATCTGTAACTATAAAACACACCTAAATTCTATTCCTCTCCTTAAAACTCCTCGATCTTCATCTTAAATCAAATAAATTAACCAAAAAAAAATCAAATTAAAACCAAAACAAAAATACAAAAACTCATCCAGAACGAAGACGCGAGACGCATTCACGGTCTTGCCACACCAATAAGAAAACAAATAACAAATATCTCATCACGACCTGAGTACCGACATTTTGTTCATGATGTGAGTAGTTCTTAGCTTCCCAGCGCAACAAAAACCAAAAAAAAACCTCTTAGAAAGTAGCGCCACAAAATCTCGATGTATCTGTAGATCTACTCGTATATTCATTTGGTAAAAAGATTTTCTAAATTTACGATTCAGGTGACGGACATTTGCATGAATGTCTGTCGGAGATTATTAGTGCATGTATCGATTGGTTCTCTAAATCTAATCCTAATCCTATCTAGTTCTAAGTTAAGTTTCTTTCCATAATTCTTGTGCTTGCGCCACTTTCTGACTTCTGGCTATTTAGTTGTAGATTAGCCACAAAGCGAACTGCTTTAGTAATCCTTACGTGCTCTCCTCTCCACTGTTCCACACACAGGCGGACTCTCGTGGCTCCTCGTCGGGCACTCCATCGCTGTCGTCCAACTCCTTCATCTCTGCCATGTCGTCGCAGGAGGATGTGGCTCTGGTGAATCTTCATCAGCAGGTCAATCGACCCATCATTGACTCGCCGCTGCTGATGGCCAGCTATCTGAATCATTTGTCACAGGTCAAGTGCTTCAATTGGAACGGCTGCTCCTTTCCCCTGGGCCCGGACGTCTTCTCTACGCCGCTCTTTAGCGAGAACGAAGACGGAGGTCTGACATACATTGGCAGCAAAATGTTGCCCCATTTCGATCTGTATTCGTGCTGGCGTGAGATCAAGGTGGTGCCACGCTACGAGAATGCCACGGGGAGCAACAGTTCGGCCACATTCATGGGCGGACCCAAGTCCCATCCCTGGGATCCCAGTGTTCTGCTGAAGGAAGAGGAAGCGGACAAGACCACAAATGGCTTTGATGATGGAGAGTTTATGAGTCTCCAGTCGGAAGGTGGTGCTGCCTGTACCTCTGTAGTGGCTAGGCTGAAGGGACAACTAAATATCTTCCTCACGCCACTTCTGCTAGAGGGATTGCAAAGGTGAGTAGACCAACAATCAATCAATCAATCAATCAATCAATCAACAATCAATTTATGGGGTTAAAATATATATAACTACATTTATATTTATGGTGCGTTAAGAACAATTACGCTTCAAGTTTTAAAACAACAAAAACTCAACATCGCTTGACGCGCATATGAGCCGAAACCGATTCCTGCAGGGCCTCCATATCCTCATCGCTCTGACCGTCCTGATCGCGTGGAAAGCTGTCCATTAGCTTTTTCAGATAGGTGTCCTTGGAGTTCTGAAAAGTAAATCGATATCAATGTATGAAATATATCCGTAAATAGATTCAAAACTTACATCAGGGGCATCGTCCGTTTGCTTGTTCTCTCGCTTCAATCGTCTGAAATCGAGATATTCATTGGGATCCTGTCCCTGGCTGACGTCGCCCATTTCCTCTGTAAGCTTCTCTAGGGACTCTTCTAGATTTTCTAGCTTCTCTAGATGTTCGCTGTTGTAGCGATCCTCCCCGTACTGCCTGTCGATTTTCCTGTTTTCCATTGGGTCGATGTAGCGCATAGGATCGCGCTCGTTGCTGGCAAGGAAACTGCAAAAATTAGAAGCGAAGCGGAAACGGAAACGCGTGTGTATGGATTGTCGGATGTTATTGTGCTGCCAACCTGTCGGCTTCATTAAGCTGTGGCCTCTCATCCATGGGATCGTATGGGATCGGCCGCTCCTGCAGTGCTTTGGCATACTTTCGCTTTTGTTGTGCCTTTCGAGAGAGTTTATGGCGTTCGTACATCTCTGTATGCTCGACGGGATCCTCCTCCATCTCGCCGAAGGGTTTCCACTCGCTTTGCTTGACCTGTACCGAGTCGTCATCAGAACTCTCCTCGTCGTAGTCAAGAGGAGACTGCTTGAAAATTTTGGCGTAATTTGTTTCGTGCAATCTCCTCAGACACTCAAAGTCATCGGCGGCGCATTCTTGAGCGCTCTTGAAAGCTCTTGACTTGCTTTTGGTTTTTGCGGTCTTCTGGCACTTGGATGGGTCCGGGGTGTCCTCCATATTGTCGTCGTCTGGCTTGCTCTTGCAGGTAGTTTTCTTTTTGGGACACTCGGATGTTGTATCGGGGGGTTCACAGGTGGTTGCCGTAGTTTTTGTGATGAAGCGTGTGGAATTTGCCCCATTCGGTCGCTTGGTGCAGAGATTTTTGGGCTTTTTCTCCTCACCCTCATCCTCGTCCTTGCAGTCAACCCCGAGATAATCCCCCGACGACAGCAGATCCTCTAAGACCTGTTCATCCGTGCCCTTAGCTTCCCTGCGCTGGTTTCTTTGACTTGCTTGCTTTGAAAGCCCTCCAACTGGTGATAAAATCTCAATCTCATTTACAAACACTCACCTACCGAGTCCGTGTTGGCATCGCCTTCATCGTGATTGCTGTGCTCATCCAATAGGTTGTCCAGCGAGGTCAGATCTTCCAGCGATAGATCTTCGAGAGCAGCCTGAACCTCGCCATCGGTCAGGCCATGTGTCAGATCAGGATAGTTGTGTGGATCAGAGAATCGTTGATTTGTCGCATGTCGATTCTGTTATATCATATCCAAAGGATTAGTTTGAGGGAGGATCTCACCAAAGATGGCATGGATACTCACTATGGGATATGCGTGAAGTAATAAGGGAAATATGAAATATAGGAAGCAAATCCGCATTAGAAGCATTTTCCCTTAGTGAAACATAAATTTTATTTAACTTATTAATAATTTCAACGCCTGCTAGGGAATTTATATAAATATTTGGAACAGTGACTGTTGGGAAATGTTTAAGAAACGATTAAAATACTATTTCCTTTTTGTGTGTTTTTTGCTTTCCAGGATGGTTGAGGCTGCCATACCCACCATACAGTCGATGCACCTCCTCTCAGTGGTTAACTTTATTCACACGTCGTGCATTGCCAAGGTGAACAACGACAATATACTGAAGAGAGACCAGAGCCTGAGCTACTGGTCGCAGGTGCACTCCAACTCGAAGCGTTCGACCACTGAGCGCCATCTGCAGGGACCCGGAGACTCGTTCCTCAGCGATGTCTACGAGGAGAGCATCTCGACCAAGACACAGGGGCTAATTGTGCTGCCAAAAGTCAGCATCACGATGCTGCAATCCTCCATTGTGGAGGAAGTGATATCCGTGGCAGCTCTGGACAATGTTCAGGTAAGAGTTGGCGCTCTCGAAACGAAAACACAACGAACGCTTTCCCTTTGCTTGACAGGATCTCAGCTGCGTGTCGCTGCTGACCTTCTACATGGAGGGGATCTCAACCAAGTTCCATTTGGGAAAGACGACGCGTGCCTCCATGCACAACGTGTATATCCAGCAGACGGTGCAGTCGGGCAATAGCCACAAGAAGGGCGGCATTATGAAGGGAACGCGTGCTCTCTTGGCGCACCTTTCCTCACAGACACGACCCGACAATGTCCAAGGAGAGCCCATTCTCATAGAGACATCGGAGAAGCAGCTGGAGGAGCTCGTCATCACGCTGGATATTGGACGAGCGCATGCACAGCTGCGACGACTGAAGACCGAGGGCCAGTCGTGTGCCCAGGATTCAGCCATCATTGTCACTGCCATTCCGGAGCACAAGAGCAAGGTGCTCTTCGAGTGCCTGAAGATGCCCGAGAGCACGGGCATCGAGAGTATCGGCTACATTATGTTCGAGTGCGGCCTGGAGGGCGTGGGCGTGAAGATCGTGAAGCGCTCGCACTTTGAGAAGTCGGAGAACAGCAAGGAAGAGCTGGCCGAGATGGCGGGCGCTGGAGGCGAGGGTGTGTCCGCCAGCGGTGGCTTCAACCTCAACGATCTTGTGGGCGGTCACGGTGGGGCAGTCAACGAGGGAGGAGCAGCAGCACCTTCCTCGGATGCTGGTGCCACATCCAAAGCGGAGGCCGCCTGGCGAATGATCACCAAAAAGCCACCCACTCCAAAGACCCCCAAGGAGAAGTTCCATCACGCCTTGGACAGCGTCATAGTGGGCGATAGCTCAACCTCTGGGCCTGACCAGAGAAAATCCACGCCCAAACCACCAGACGAGGATGTGGAAAAGGGCCCCACGGCGACAGGCAATCAGGGAGCTCCGAAGACCGGAGCTGCCGGTGGCAGCAGCTCCAAGGATGCCTACGACAAGGTGCTCTCGAACGTGAAGGAAACCGACAAGACCTCTTCGTGTGTGATCGAACTGAAGGCGGTGTGGTTCAACTTTGCGGCTCCGCCCTGTGTGCCCATCACCCGAAAGATCGATTTGACGCGTCTTGACTGGAACCTGCTTAGCACTGCCTCGCCTGCCATCACCGCCTGGATGAATCCAAGCAATCGGCTGGCCATCAAAGTGGTAGCCCTTCTGAAGGCGCTGCACACGCGACAGACGGCGGTGGCCGCCTGCCTCATGGCAGAGGCCTTGGACAATGAAAAGATTCAACGGAACCCAAAAATCAAGAAGGTGAGGTCGGCAAAGGTATACTTGGGACTGCTGAATCTTAAACAATTCTTCCCCAGAGTCGCTATGCCAACAACTATACGCTGCTCTCGAAGACGCTGCAAGAGGATCCCAGCTGCCAGCTGTGCTACATTATGCAGAAACTGGTCCTAGACGAGGGCGTGCAGCGGATTGAGCCGATCTTCAAGCAGGCGGATGTACCACATCTGATAACTCTGCGACAGGTGAGACGCTCGCAATTGGAACTATCTTTTATAAGCCATATTCTAAACCGATTCCTTTGTAGGGCATCATCGTGCTGAGTCGTCAGTGGAAGAATACCCTGTACAATCCCATACTCTTCGAGCATCAGTATAAGAATAAGCTGGCACGTCCCATCAATGTGACATTCTCGTTTCCGCAGAACGAGGAGGAGGCGGAGAATGATGAGTGCGAAGGTGATGTTGAAATGGGCGCCTATGCGGGCGTCGGCGAGAATCCGGAAGAGAGTGAGAATGCTTTATTACTTGGGCAAACACAGCATCATCGAACTCACATTGGTATTTTTTTGATTAACGCTCTCTCTCTCTGGTTTATCCTCTCTCTCTCCTCTTAACCAAGTTATATGTATAGTTCTCTAAACTGTCTCTATTTCCTTTCCTATTTCCTCACCTTTCTGCACGTTTTTGTTGAATGTGTGTTCTATACTCTCTCTCTATCTCTATGTCTATATATCCTTTGTTTAGCTTTGTTCTACCCACTTTTTTCCACTATTTTCCCTTCTGTTTCCCAACTTCTGTGTCTTTCTCTTTGTGCACTCCTCTTCTCGCACACACACATGTCGTCAAATGCTTTAAGTGTTCACACTTCATATTGTTTGATGCTTTTGCGTTTGCATTATACTCGTACTACAATACAAACTATACTATTCTATCCTTTCTGGCTATAATCTATCCTCTATATAGAACTAAATTTATAACTAAATGTGTTGTACATTAAACGGAACATCTCAGTGGACCCAAACACGATAGTAAAGCGAAACAAATCCGCGACTGAAGTCTCGCTAAAAGTTTGCAAACGAGCTCAGAAAGTAGCGAGAAAAACCAATCACCTAGTATATTCTCGCTAAATTATCGTAACGAGTGATATGTGTATAAAATCCTAAAATCGTTTTATATATTGAAAATTTTACCGAGAGCTCCCATAGTCCTTCTGCCCTGGGAATTTTGGGTACCTGTAGACTACCGCACGCTATGGTGTTTTAGTCCACTGGGTCTATAATCGTATATATGTTATATATGTATGTATTTGTTCTCTCTATTAACCTCTTCGTTTATTGTACAACCTTTCAACGCAAAAGTGAAGAAACAAATATCAGAAAAGTGTGCCAAATTATTACTCACATATTCCCAATATCCTCCATATCCATAGAAAACAATCAGTATGGCGGACTCTCGTATAGCCATGAAGCGGGAGGCCACCATGGAGCTGCCTCCCAGCGTTCGACCTCCACATCACCGAACATTCATAACCCGCGTCGTGGGTAAGTTTCATTTCTCCCAGTGCACGGGATAACTCACAATTGCTTCTCATGCTTGTCATTTGCTCTTCTCTGCATCTTTGCATCCATGCACCCTGCATTTCTCCACGCTTTAGGCTAAACAAAGTGCACAGCAAAGCCTCGAATTATTCACATGGCAATTCATCTCGTTCCAGCATACAAATGCTGCCAATTATCTCGGGGCTGGTGGAGAAGCAAGTGCCAGAATTTGGTATGTATTAAAGAACATCTTCTAAGGGGATTCCTTTCTTAAACATATCCTTTTGCAGAGTACGGTGCCCTCCAGGAGGGTTCTATCAGCTCCACGAATTCGGTCAACAAATTCTGGCTGGGCGCCGAGAGTCACAAGGAGGATCTCTACTTCTGGATGGCCAAGCAGCAGGACAACAAAAAGAAAGAGCATTTTGCCGAAAAAGAGCACGCTCGCCCTGCTCCCCCTAAAATCCCTGGACATTACCACACGCGTAGTGGCATTATGCAGGAATCGATCAAGCTGTTGGATGCTCATTTGATCTTTGAGCCGTTGCTCACTTGCTTGGGCGTGATGCCCCAGCAGATGATCAACAAGTTTTCGAATGCAGACATCTCTTCGCTGGAGAATTTCGGCACAAATCTCTCCCTGATCGGCACCTTCGATTCCATTCGCGTGGACATTGTCGTGAGCGAGGCGGGCGACAAGAAGAACCCAGCCCAAAAGCCGGCTAAACTGAACAAGAAATCGAATGGCAGAGCCTCCATTATGATGGATACTCCCCTGTTCCTGTGCGAGCGCGTGGGCGTGGAGCTGGAGGTGCTGAAAATGTCGGATGGGGCAGTGGATCAGGCTCGCCAAAATGTCATCTATATGTCGCGGCGACAGCTGAAGAAACATACGAGTACTGTGATCAATTTCAGCCTCAATGTGAGGTTCATTTCGCAGCAGGTGAACATGCCGCTCCTGCGGCTGCTCCATCAGATCTGCAACATGTATCAGAATGTGAAGGATGCCCAGAACGAATTCCACGATCATCCAGAGCTCAGCAAAAAGAGTCAGACCAAGGATGAATGTAGTTTGGGTATGGCTTCATCAGAAATAGGATTAATTTTTACAGTTCCTTACGAGTTTTCCTTCTTCCCCTGCAGCCTCCGAGCCCACGGATATCCTAGGTTTCAATTCAGTCTCTGAACGGTTTGGCCATGGCGAGAGCTATTCGGATGAGCGTTACGACAAGTTCAACGAGACTATGCCAACAATGCCAGCGTCCAGAACTCGTCCGGGCGGCCTGGCGCCCATCATACAGCTAACACCGTCGCCAAATGCCAAGAATCGTCCACAGAGCTTCGCCCAGAAGCTTCGTTCCACAGGCAAGTCGGTGAAGGGCAAGCTGGGCTACACCAATCTCAATGAGTCGAGTTCGTCGCCTCTGCGGGACAGTCCCACCATGTCGCTGCACGAGCAGAACATCCTCAAGCTGGCCACCGAGTCGAAGGCCTCGCTGAATGGCGGCTGTGCCACCAGCATGAGCGGGGACTACCAGAACACTCTGACCAAGGGCATGTCATCGATGGCCCCCCTGTTGGAGACGCCCAACTGCTGGAAGACCATCTATCATCTGCTGGAGCTGTACGGCACTATGCCAGAGACGAAGACTGTCGTCCAGAGGAGCTCCCTCAATGAGCACAAGAAACCGTCGGCGTTTGTCAACGACGAGGATGATTTGGCCAGTGCTCCCACTCCGTTGCCACAGCATCGCGAGATGTTGATCATCGATGGGCCGTCCCAGGAGCGAACTCGTCTGATTGTCTTTGGTGTGGCCAAGATCCACAAGACCCGACTGCTGGCCACCCTCTCCGGGCTCAAGCTCGAATCGGAGATAACCACGCTAAACAGCACGGCTACGTGGCGAAAGAAGGCTCGTCCCGTCTCCCTGGAATGCTCGCTCACTGGACAAGTGGGACGCGCCATGATTGTCCTTCTAGAAGGTGTGGCCCCCAGTCAGCAGTAAGTATAGCAACAGCCTTCCCCTCTTTGGTGTCATGGCTAACACTTTTGCGCCTTTGCAGAACCGTGGTGAAGGTAACAGTTGGCAAGAGCCAGACGCTCTACTCGAGCCTCTCCAAGCGAGGCAAGGACAAGAACAGCGGCCTGCTCTCGATTGGTGCTGTTAACATAGACATCCCGCAGCATCCGGTCGCTCTACACGGCATGATGACGCGCAGTTCCAAGCAGCTGTCATCCACCATCCAAGAGCTGCGAGTGAAACGCAACTCCGGTCGCTCCACCCTGCGATCATTTACAGCCGAAGAACCAGAGTCTCCATTCCATGCCCGAAACTCGGGCGGTGCCAGCAGTGGCGCCGGTGTGGCCAGCGAAATGCGAGAGCGTACTGTCTCCGGCGGCGGAGCCCAACAGCAGCCACAGCAGGCGGCACGAAGAGCCGCTCACATGGCCCAATCGAGAACGGGGGCAACGGCGGCTCAGCATCAGAATGGATTGCTCCAGCCGCTGGTCATGCAGTTCAATATACTCCTCCAGAGCCTGTCCATTAATGCTGCTCTGCTGCCCTCGCTGCAGGCGCAGTATCGGATGAATCATGTCAGTTCTATGGGCGTCACGGGACAAAGAGCGAAATTTGTCATCGATTTGCCCACGCATACGCTGAGCTTCAACACCAAGATTCAGGTAAGTAAAACTCTGATGTTATATCTGTCCATGGACTAAAATTTGAATCCCTTAAAGAACGAAATGAATCTGCCTTCGGAGGCCTGCATTGGGCTCCCGCCCGTCCATGTGTTGGCCGAGTACATTCCAGACAATCGCCAGGATCAGACGGAGAGCATCGAGGGCATTGTATTACGGCAGGGTGGCTATGTAAATGCCAGTGCGGAGATAGGGGAGTTCGAGCGCTGCCTGACCACAGATCTGCTGAACCACTTGGTGTTTGTGCAGAAGGTTTTCATGCGCGAGATCAACGAAGTGCTGCAGAAGGTGTACGGCGGGGAGAAGCCCGTCCCGCTATGGACCGAGGAGAGCGGCGACAGTTCCAGCGTGCAGGAATCAACACTGAAGAGGATCCTCTTTTCCATCAACATATCGATGAAGCGGATTCAGCTTACGGCCACCACGCCCTGCTCCTCGGCAGTGCGCTTCGAGACGGGCACCCTGGAGCTACAGCTGTCGAATCGCGTGAAGAATCTGGGCGACATGAGCAATCGAAAGCTGTTCTTCAAGGCGCACATTGACTTCAATCTGTCGTTGGGACAGATCATAAGGAATGTGATCTTTGACGAGGCGGAGCCAGAGTTTCAGCAATATGCCTTCTTCCACACGACCATCGGTCTGCGCAATGCCTTCCAGGACGAGCTGCTCAACGAGGACAAGGAGCTGATCCTGCTCACGTTGAAGCGACCCCTGGTCTACATCCAGCCGATAGCCGTGGACAAGGCCATATTGGTATGGCTGAACTACAAGAACGCCTACGAGTACTGGGCCGAGAAACGGGCCAATCTCTGCTACGAGCACAGCCAGGCGACGGCCCAGCAGCAGCAGCAGGTCTTTGATCGTGTGGCCTTTGGACAGATAGCAGGATCGAACTTGTCTACGCTTTTCCTGCAGCTAACTGTCGAGGATATGGGCATATGTTTGCCCTTGAAACAAGTGAATACTGTGGTAGGTTCCAATCCGTAAGACTGCCTTTCAAGAAGTTCTTAATTTAATTCCACTCTTTATAGAACTTTGGTTCCCGTTCGTATCAGGACTTTGATGCCAAGGGAGCTGTTGTCATCACGCTGGAGAACACCATCATTTCGGCCTGCAATTCGGGCGCACTGGTGTCCAAGGGAAAGTTCCAGGGATTGTGTCTGCGATTCGCCGACGATTTCGAGACCAATCTGGATGACTGGAAGCCCACCAGCGGCGAGCCCATTATGAACGTGTGCGTGGTGTCCGAGGGCACCTTCGAGGTCTGCTCGCGGACAACCGCCGCGAAGAAGGGCGAGAATGCCAAGTGGCTGCTCAACGTCAAGTGGCAGATGGAGGGCGTGGACATTCACTTGGACGTGAACATTGGTAAGCAACTGAGTTCTTTGGGGCACACGCTGACAATGCTGACGGGCTTCGAGGAGGAGGACACACAGATGGAGTCCCCAGACAGCGACGAGGGGGATCAGAGCTGCCGTGACACGTACGTGCGTCGTCGCGGGGAATTCGACAACCTGCCCGCTTTTGTATTCGATCCCACCATCGACTCCAAGAAGCGTTCGTTCATGATGGAGAAGGAGATGGCCGAGCAGCTGAAGATCATCAATGATCTGAGGACGCTGGGCGCGTCCCACAACACGGTGGCGCATGAGGAGCGACGGCTGCAGGAGTTGCAGGCCATCTGCTACAAGTACTTCCGACGCGACATGATCCAGAAGTGGAAGCGGCCCTCGCTGAGGAGATCCCTCAAGAACTACAGTCGCTCGAATTCGTATATTGGCGGAGGAGTGGGTATTCCCGGAGTGGGAGGAGTGCCTCCATCGCTGGACAATGGCAGCCACAGCTATGCTGGCCGAAGACTGGACACCATTGCCTCCAACGATGAGATCTCCAGCCTGCAGAGCACCCCAGCTTCCTGCCACTCGCGCAGTGCTTCGCTCAAGACGACCGGCGGAGGAGCAGGAGGAGGAATAGGAGGAGGTAATGTAGTCAATGCTCTGGGAAGGGTAACCTTCACAGAGGCCATGCGCCAGACATCGCTGCCCAATGCGGACACGGACACGGAGACGGCGGACAACGAGTTGGATTGGCGCGGCGACTGCACGCCCAGCGAGATGGATGTGGATGGGATATCCGTGGAGATGCGCCGCAAGCACGGACACGGCCAGAAACAGGCTGAGCCGATGATTGACTTTGAGCTGGACGTGAAGGTTCTGGTTAACTCTGGGAAGTGTGTGCTCCACACCAAAGACACGGGAGAGGAGCGCCAGGGCCAGGGGTATGCGGCGGCAGGAGCTGCCGGTGCTGCTGGAGCGGCTGCCTCGAGCGTCAAGTCGCACAAGAGAGAGCGCAGCATTGGCAACGACTGGGGCAGTCCCACGCCATCCAGACGACAGCGTGACAAGAGCAAGCTGCGCTTCAATGCCAATGCCTTGCTGGCGGATCTCACCATCTTCCACATACCCGGACTGGACGTGAAGCTGCACTACCAGTCCAAGACCCTGGCGGAGCAGCTAAACCATCAACCGGATCCATCGGTAGCCTCTACACCGCATGGACCCCGCCGGATAGGCAACAAGCGAGCCACGCTCTGCGCTTGGATGACCCTGCAAAGCATACCCGAGGAGACGATCATCTCGCCGCACATTCTCGAGTTTCTCGAGCAGACACTGGAGCCGATACCCGCCAGGCAGCCCAGCAGCGTGCCGCAGACGCCGAATCACAATGCGCCCGTTAATCTGGACATTCTGCCAGCCAACTATGTGACATATGCCTCCTTCCCTGTGGATGTCATTGTCTACTTCCACATGCAGCCGTCGACGTTCCGCTTTAGCTGCCTGCCCGTCTCCCGCGTGGAGTGCATGCTGCAGCTTCCCAGTCTGGACATTGTCTTCAGCTCGAAGCGCAGCAGCGAGGAGGAGAGCTCTGGCACCCACTCCAGCACCCACTCGCATCCGGAGCAGCTGCCGACGGGCGGGTTGAGTGTCACCGGATGCCTGGCCGACTTTAATGTGTTCATCTTCCATCCGTACGGCGGTAAGAAGACCTCCAAGGAGACCCAGTTCTCGCCCTTGAGCGACAGCGAGCGCAAGGATTCGCTCAGCATCAACGTGGAGTTTGTCAAATTCCATATCACGCGCTGCCGCAAGGTCTACATCGAGCCGCTGCCCAGCTCGAAGCGAGGCCTAGACCACTCGCGTGCTGTCATCCGCTTCTCCACCATCGTGGACATTGGCAGTGCCAGCTTCAAGTACGACATGCGGCGGCTGACGGAGATCCTAGCCTTCCCCAAGGCATGGTACAGGCGTCGCATTGTGCGACGTCTCTTCCTGGGCGATCTCAGTGTACATCAGCAGCAGCAACAGCAGCAGCAGGCGAACGGAGGTGGAGCGGAGACACCCACGGGGTGTGCCCCGGCCACACCCACCCCCAGCGAAGATACAGGGCGGGCGAAGGATAAGATGCGCCTGGACTTCGACGCCCAGCCGACGCAGGAACAGCGGCAGCAGTTGGGGCACTTTGGAGCCGTGCGCAAGCTAAAGAATCTGGGCAAATCGTCCAGTGCCGAGTCCTCGGGAACGCCTCCATCCGAAAAGAACCAGATCACGTCCTGGGAGACGCTCGTCCTGTTTGCCGTAAACTTTACGAAGCTGAATGTCCAAATGAACATCGGGAATGTGTGCGGCAATGTGGTGTGGCTGACAAAGGATTTCCAGTCGGACGGACGCCTGTCCATCGGCAGCACCGGCTACAAGAACATGTACGCGGGCATCTACCTGGGCGGATCCGCGCTGGACGCCAAGGGGGGCATTGTGGGCGGTAGCTTCGAGGTGAACAAGATCAATAAGCGGTTCCACATCAAGGAGGAGGCTGGCATGGAGCCCTACCACACGCTGGGGCTGAGCTTCATGGCCCTGGAGCTGCGACTGGACTACATGGGCACCTCGGTGCTGATGACCCGCATCAGCAGCTTCTCCGCGGCCATGAAGGATGAATGGCGCACCGCCTCCCAGGCTGCGGCAGCCCCCGCTCATGGCAAGGATCAGCCGCGAGCTCTGATCTTCATCCATGGCGACCTAAGCTGGGATCAGCTGCAGATCATGATCTCCAAGTCGACGACGGCGGATATGCTGAAGATGTACTTCAAGCTGGAAGAGTTCTTCACGCAGCAATTCAAGTCCTCCAAGCGGGTCTTCTCCAGCCTCGAGCCCCGCCTCCAGGATCGCACGGCCAGCATCAAGCGCCGGCAGCAGCTGAAGAAGAAGACCAACGGGGAGCTGACGGCGCCCCAGGGCGTGCCGACTGGTATGATTGGTGACAACACGGATGCCCGACACCACCGACACTGGCAGAAACCCCTGGCCCAGGCTGTGGGTCTGGTGGTGCCCTCCCTGGTCACCCGTCTGCCGCGCCATGGCAACGTGTTGGGCGGCACAGTGGAGCTGCGCGGACAGAACATCTCGTTGGCCTGTTTCCATGGCATCAACTTCAAGTCCAAGTCGTGGGCGCTGTTCAGCCTGAGGTCTCCATCGATCAACTTTGCCACGGAGGCGCGACAGATGGAGGATTCGGGCTCCCACGAGGTGCTGGTCACGCAGACGCTCACCTCCTGCCTGGGCCAGAGCACCGAGGTGCAGCAGCAGCAGAATCACTCGATGGCCATCGTCAGTCGCATCACGCGCAACATCATCTTCCCGCCACAGTTCAAGACGCTCAACGAGTGGTTCCACTATGCGTTTGCCAACAGTGAGATCGATGGTGAGTGTCCCCGTATGACATCTCTAATCTATGATTGATGAACCTTTCTTTTCCATTTTTAGCTGTTGACCGTTTTCCCATCATGGAGTGCGAGCGGGAGATAGCATCCAATTCGATTGAACGAACGCGTGCCTCGGGCAGCAGCAGCTCCGCCAAGGCACAGGAGCACAACCACAATCGAGAGGTTATCTTCGCGTTGCCCAGCCTGCAGCTGCATTTCAAGACTGAGCACAAACAGGGACCAACCACACCAGAGCCAAGTGGTAAGTGTGACTGCAACCCCATTGAATCCATATGTTTATGCCTGGAAACTCGATTCTTTCTTACAGAAACCAAGCCAGAGGTCTTGTGCAGCTTCATAACCGAATTCGATGATCACATTTTTGTGACCGTCGATGCGGATGCCTTCTTCTTCCTGCACGATCTCATCACCTCCTATGTGACTGAAAAAGAGAAGGTGGTAAGTCTTTTTTAAAGGCCTACATTTAATGGGAGTAGTACTTTATCGATTTGTCTTTCGATTTTCTTTCTTTGCCAGATTGGAGCTCAATCGGCGAGAGCTGCCTCGCCCAATCTGTCGCAGAAGACTAACCTGAAGCCGTATCTGACGGACGAGATACTCAAAGAGAAGAGGAGCTCTTCCAACACGAACCTAACTGCCCAGGGCAAGCAAATGAGCGCCAGCAAGAGCAGCCTGGAGCCCCTGCAGGGCAGCCACACGAACCTAGCGAACTCAACGACCAATGTGTCAACGACAACAACTACGACGGCCAACACGGCCTCAGCCGCAGCAGCATCATCAGCATCGACGACGGCGACGGCGACCACAACGACGACAACGGCGACGGGCTCCGCAAACGATGTCAAAGACGGAGGCACACAGCCACAGCAGCAGGCAAATGCAGGAGCCGGTGGCTTGGAGGCATCACCGCCGAGCTTTGATCTGGAATCCTTTGTGCGCGACTGGCGGCACTTTGAGTGCCAGACCTGGCATCTGGAGCCAACAGTTCGCCTGCTCTCCTGGGCGGGCAAGTCCATCGAGCCCTACGGCGTCGACTACATACTCAACAAGCTGGGCTTCAGCCATGCCCGCACCACTATACCCAAATGGCTGCAGCGCGGCTTCATGGACCCCCTGGACAAGGTGCAGGCCCTCATGATGCTCCAGCTGCTGCTGATGGTGCGAGAGAACAAAGTCGAGAGGGAGAGGGAGCGGGACAATGGCAGCGGAGGCGGAAGCGCCAATGGCAAACAGCAGAATCATCGACCATCAACGAATTAGCATCCATGACAGACTATTCAGATTATCCAAGTCGTTCGTTCGTTTGTTCGTTTAATTTAAGTAGCAATGTATAGATTTTTGACCCGTGTAAAGTTTTACATAATTTATTATCCCGGCTATCATGCTCTCGGCCTGGCTTTCTACTCGCGGTATTATTTAGCCAATAAGGCAGCTTCTTCTACTCGTACTATATCCTTATATTGTAAATGGTTTGCTCTGAGTTTCCCCCTATCCCCTATCTATCTTTTTTAAGCGTAATTGTATACTCATTTTATAGGTGTGTAAAGTCAAGTGCTTTGTGTGTAATTTGCTCAATTTTCGCGCTTCGTAACTATAATTAAAGGAATGTGTTGTTTTCTAGGATCTACATACATAGATACTACATACATATATACATATATCATGCAACAATGAGCAAAGCAATTGTGTTTAAACTATAAGTAGCTTTAATTGATTATACAGAAATATACAATGCAACACAAAACTTCCAATTCATTTGATAATTTTTGTCTCTTGATGGTGTTTCTGATGGTGATTTAACAGCGAACTAACTGAGAAAAAACAAATTATTTGCCGCTGTTACAGAGGCATGTTAATTTAGCAGCGAGCTAACATCGAAAGAAAAATTGAAAGAGAGCGAGAGACCTTGATCTGTGATCACCTGCATAAACTTTCGCTCTCGTTTTCTGCCTTGTGATCTGATTTCTAAGCAGAGCTTTGAGCTGCTGCCCACGCTGCTCTGCTGATTTCCCCCTCGCCATAGAGAGCAGAAGCAAAAGCAACAACAATAAACACAAAACACTATTGCAAAAGCCGCTCTTAGATCCTCTCAGCAAAGTTGCGCTCTTAATTGTTTGCCATGCTGCAGGGCATTGCACTTCTTTCATTACCAGCAGTGAAGAGATGAAATCAAATATAACCCTTTTCATTAAGATATGTATTTGTTCTGAATTTTAGCTGACTTACGTCATTCTCCCGTCTCCCATTCCACCCATGCAATGCATGGGTAGGCAACAACAACAAAAATGCTTCATGGCATTGCACTGACACCGCCTGCAGTAGGAATAGAGAATTAGAGATAAGAACTATTCAAATTATTACAGTTACTCGTGGCTGATCTCCCATGTTCCTCCTCCCCATACAAAGCAGAAGCCAAAGCAACAACAACAAATTCAAAACCCTATTGCGAAATTCGCTCTTAGATCATTTCAGCAAAGGTGCGCTCTTAATTGTTTGCCCTGAATTACCAGCAGTGAAGAGAGGAATCCAAATATAACTCTTCACATTAAAATATTTCTTCTATTAGCTGACTTAAATCATCCACGCACTCTCTGTTTCCCATTCCACACATGCAAACAACAACGATGCAGGCGACAAAGACAAAATAGCGCAAAAATTATAAAACCACCTCACAATGCATAAGCAAAGCTGATTTTAGCGTAGCTGCCGCTCTCTTAATTTTTCGCCCCCGCTTCAGGGCATTGCACTGATACCACAAGCAGTAGGAAGAGAGCATCAAAAAGAGGAGAACTCTAATAGCTAATAGCAAAAGGTAAACTAAGTGAGAGAGCGAGAGCGAGCCCTTGACCTACATCCGTTATCTGTGATCGCCTGCATTAGCTTTCGCTCTCGTTTTCTGCAGGAGATCTGAGCTTGAGCAGCTGCCCACGCTGCCCTACTGCAGCCCTCTCATCAACTTCTTTCGTTCTCTCGATCTTAGAAAGCTTCTTTAAGCTTCCCACGCAGCTGCAGTTCTATCTAATTTAAGCTTTAAGATTCAGTTCCCCCCGGTCCTCTGTTCCCCTATTCTTCGTGCATATATCAAAATTTACATTTATTAATTTATTGAATTTAATTTGATTTTATTTACTCTACCCCCCGTTTACCTGTTGAATGTTCCCTGATTAAGTAGTTTTGTATTTACAAGGCTGCTCCAGCTGAAGACTGAAAGCTAATAAAAGATCGCCATGGTGATGATTATTTATAGAAAAGATTCTCCTGAACTCCTAAACTTATGGGGAACGGAACCACTTTCCACAGCTGCCTAGTAATTCCACGATTATGCTATGCCCTTGTGCACCAGGCATAGAGAAAATGTTCCAGTTAATTTTCGCTTGACTTTGCCAGCTCCACCAATCCGCTTCCTTTCTGGCCTGGCCTGGCCGGGCCGGGCCGGGCCGGATCCTGCTCCTTAGACCCTTCCACGCCTGCGACTTTGCCTCGGTTTTTGTGTGTGTTTGCTTGGGTAAACTTTGGATCCGCTGCGTGTATCCGTTTTTTGTTTTCCATCTCTGGCGCTGGCGCTGCGCTGAGCGGCAGTGCAAATGTTTTCCTCGCTTTTGCTCTCGTATATTCTTGGGGCCTTTCAGCATTTTCTTTTTCTTGTCACTGTGCTTTACATTTTTTCGGAGGCTGAGCCAGAGACTGAGGCTGGGCGGGGGGCGGGGGGTGGAGCCTGTGTCTCTTTGTAAACATTTCATTTTCCATCAAGGTTGCGTTTTTAATTATCTTTCCTTTCTCTGTTGGCTGCTCGATGTGATGGGTTCCTTCGGCTTCAGCTTCAGCTTCTTCTTTTCTCTTTTTATTTTTTCTTTTTTTTTAGCATATTAGGTTCAGGCTCTTTCTGTTTCTACATCATTTTGTGGGGCCCCTCTCCCCGCTGCACATCCCCGAAACAGTTGCCACGAGTTGATGATGAGCTTTTCACGCATTGTAGGCGCGCGCGGCATAAAAACCCAAGCCAAGCCAGCGTCTGATGTGGCAGTGGCTGTGGATGTGGGTGGGCCCTGTGGCAAGGGTCGTGTCAGTTTAGCTCCGTTCGGGTCCTGAATGCGAGCGAGTGGTTTACTTTGGAGATTAGTTTATCTAAAGTTAATGAGGGTTAAAACTAATAGGCGAATGGCTTAATTTTTAATTATGAGACTTGCTCTCTTCTTTTGTGGTTTCTTTTCTTCGTTCTTCGTTCCTCGGCCTCCAATGTCTTTGTCTTTGTCTTTGGGTTCATTTTGTTTTGATTTCCTTGCCATTTTTTTTTGGTTTTTTTGTGGCTTCGTCCTTGACGCTTTGCTGGCAGTTAATTTATACCGCCGTCAGCATAATGGCCTCTCAAAAATGGGTTCAGATCAGCTTTAAGGAAAGCCACTTAAGTGGAAAGATAATCCCCAACGAGAGTTCCGGCCTGTCCCCTGGTCATTCGATACACTTTTCGTTATTAGTTTTTCCCCCGAAAGCCGGAAAGTTTTCATTTTGGAAAGTGGGAAACGCCTGTTGTCAAGGTGTCGTTGGACACATTTTTCAATTAAATGGCTAAAACTTGAAATTCCTTATTGCTTTCTTTTTACTTTTTTGTTTTTATTTATTTTTCAGTTGACAATTTATTGAGCGGCACAGGCTCGAATTACACTCTCTGGCAAATTTGTGATTT
Source organism: Drosophila algonquin (assembly GCA_035041765.1). Taxonomy (NCBI): domain Eukaryota; kingdom Metazoa; phylum Arthropoda; class Insecta; order Diptera; family Drosophilidae; genus Drosophila; species Drosophila algonquin. The sequence continues at coordinate 26,813 of JAWNKY010002859.1, forward strand.
GCTCTGGCCTCGCGCAGCTCCTGTGAAATATGAGTCGAGCTGTCATAACAATCGTACAAATAAATAGTATATATTGTACACACATATATTGTACACATATGGACTTGATGATGTGATATGATATGGGTATTGGCTGTAGCCATGTGCCAGGTGCTGGGTATCCACCACTTTATGGGGGGTATATGGATTCTGTGGAAAATTGTTGGTGGTGGAAATTTCTTGATGGAATTTCCAGATTTACTAAATTGCAATTCCATAATCGAAAATTGTGTTAATTTCCAAGGTTGTATTATTAAAAGCTCTAAGATCTAGTCATCAAATTGCCCTCATTAATTTGTTTAGACTTTAAAAGAAAATTATCGCTAGACCCACGCAACGGGTGCATCGGTACTGCGAGTGGCCAACTGATTGCATGCCAGCATCAGTGTTTTTGGACTTTGCTTACTGCACTTGACGTTGGGATGTCCTGTGTGTTAATAAGTTGACAGATCATTTCTCTGCTCGCACCCTAGCAGTCCTTAAATCTATACTTTCTATAGAGGATAGATTATAGTTGTACCTTGTACCCCCTCTGGGGTATCAAAAGTTCGATAGCATCAGTGATATTTATGAGCAACAGCCAGAAGAAGGCAATCAGACACAGGCTGCTCTCCAGACAGAGGGCCAAAATGTATGCGGGCAACCCTTGAACCAGGGGCTCTAAATTATTTTTTAATTTCTACCAGTTCCAGTCCCAGTCCCAGCCTCGGCCTAAGGAAACTTTCGGCTTGCGTCGGGCCGAGAACAACAAACAACATAATAATCAAGTCAATAAAAAAGTCATAAAAAAATAGAACAGAAAACCAAACCGAAAATTTCACAAAAGGCCAAGGAGCCGGCCGTTCGGGGGCCATGTCCTGTGGCCACGTCTATTTATCTGTATGTGTGTGTGTGACTTGTGGCATGACCAGGACACGCCATAGACAAATATCAGACAAGACAAGACAAGACAAGGGAGAAACGAAACGAAGAACTTGTAAGAACGATAAAGCAGACAATAAAAACCACGAAGCCTAATAAAAATTACATTTTATTTTATTTCCTGCTCCCAGCTCCTGTTTGTCCTGCAACAATTTTAAATAGTCAAAGGCACGCACGTCAACAAGAGGGTGGACGGACCTGAAGACCATTCA
>JAWNKY010002867.1:0-28100 GCA_035041765.1 Drosophila algonquin
CTTTTTAACCTATAAGTGCAGTGGCCCCAAAAGCTCTCAAAAGAAAAAGAAAAAGAAAAAAAAAGCTCTCTCTCGCGATTTTGTTGTTTTTTTTGTTAACCTTCTATTGCAGCCACAGTCCCCCAGCGAAAGATCTTTCGGCGATGGACCCTGGCGATTCATGTAAGTAAAAGAAAAAAACTTATAAATTTCAACACATTTGATTTGTGCGACCGAGAGGGGTTTTCGAAGAAAAATAAATAGAAAACGGAGCCCGAGAACTTAGAGGAAAGCTCGCACTAAGCAGAGCAAGTAAAAGCTCCCAAAACCCACGATCAAAAGAGAATCGCTGAAGATTCTGGTATACCTATTAAATAACACACGGCCGATACAATGGGCCAAAAGTAACTTTTCGGGGGTCATGCTTTTATAGAGACTTCTTCTACTTTAGTCTTTTTAGTTTAAATTCATTACCTTATAGTATGTTATATTATATTATCTTTATGCTTATACCAATTTGCCTACTCCCCTTGGATTTTGCAGCACATATCACATACACATATAATCTATAACACAACACACCTATTACTTTCACATATTTTTATAATCATACCTCATATACCACTATACTTATTTTGTTACTATTTAGCGTAGGTCCCAAATGAATATAAATGAAGTCACTGAAAAATTTTCTTTTTTTTATAAATAAATGTAGTTAAGATAAAATGAACTAAGATTTATATTTTTGTTGGACCCATGCCCGACCTGAAGCAGCGCCCTGACCCCTGAACGGTCTTGGGAGGGATCCCTGGTGATGAGTTGGATTGTGAGGGATCATGGTAGGGTGGGCATCTGTGCGTCTTTGCACTTGCAGCCCGAGACTGAGCATCGCCTTCTTTTTTTGTGTCCGTGTCATGATTGAGTCTTCCTTTTAGTGTCATTCGGTTGCCGTACCGAACCCTTCCCTCTCCGTTTCCCTTCCTTTAGTACGCGATTTTCCTTATTTATTTCAAACACAGTGAGAATAGTAACCGGCGGCTTTTTCCCCAATAACCCACCCCAGCCGACCAGAGAAAAGCCGGAAGCAAGCGCGTACACCGCCGAGTTGTACCAACACCTCCTCACAGGTTATATGTTACAGATACATATAGATAATTAATTAAATAAATAAGAAATGGCGCCCAACGTGGGGCCCGACCAGAGTCGGCTGGTCAATGTTCGGCTTGCCCCATTAATACACATATGTAGAAATTACCTACATACAAAGTCTACAACAGCTATATGACTTTGACAGCTCTCTTCTTCGTTGCTAAAAAACTTAACGAAATATCAAGCCCGTTCCTAATCGAAGTTGACCGGTGGACCAGATCTATCGATTGCGCGTAGGACGTAGCGATTCGTGGTGATAGCAAGAGCTCTCAAGGATTCTTGGTTGGACGAATGTGCGGATCATTCCTCGGAACTGGCCTTTTTGTGGCCCCGAGCTACAGGCTGCCGGGAAGGAGAAGTACATCGTGTCCACAATGAATCGATTGTGGTCGTTTATAGTTTGAACTATGCATGTTAGCCGGAATGTAGGTAGAACATCATTCATCTGGATGACCTTACCGCTTACAGTATAATTCGTATGCTATTTACGTCGGTACGGCACCAAACCTATCTTTTCTTTAAAACTGTTTCTTGGTCTTCTAACTGTCTCTTCTTTCAAATTTTCTTATTCCGTAGCAAATGTGGTAGGGTAACGCAGATGGGAACTGCCAGTAAGGGCAACTGTGGAAGAATTTCCTGTACTTTGGATTCGAGCGGCCAGCGTCAGGTGACCTATGCAATATTAGTTTACGAATATTGAGCGGGTTATTTGGCGTATGGATTTACGTGCCCGGTGCTGTTGAAGCCCAGAATCTTTACTGTTACCTCCACATTTTCGCGTCAATTGGAATCGTTTGGCGTTAGTGGAACTCCGATCGTGGAATAACACCGCGGTATGGGCCCCGACACTCCTTTCCGATATTAAACGATTGACGTCTGCATGTAAAACTTCTTTGTTAAGAGGTCCGGTGCTTTAGGGAAACTAGGTTGGCTGCATGAAGGTTTGGGAATAGGGTCCAACAATTTTTTTTGATATATACATTTTTTTTTGGAATTTTGTGGTCATTTAGAAAAAATATTTAAGTTTAAGACTGATCATACTTCGATAAAAAGTTTTGGCATTGGCATAGAAAAAAGTGGAAGAATTTTTAAATAGTATACTCTAAATTTTAGAGTGGATATAGTATGTCTCGCTCACAACGAGGTTCGGGATTGGAACAAAGGGTAGGAAACACCTCAACCTGTGGGATTTGCGTACGAGAAATTAGTGCTCCGTCGCAGGGGTTTGAAACTAGGTGCAAACACTCGTTTCATTTTGAATGCTTTAGAAAGCGAGGAGGAGAAAAAACAGTTTGTCCGATCTGCTTTGCATATTTGTCAACTCCGGCGCCTAGCTTGGCAGACGAGCTCGCGACGGCACATAGTTCGGCTGGTCAAACAGGAACGGAAAACATGCCCAGGACAAGGTCACAGGGAATGGGAAGTCCGGGACAGGAAGGCATGGACGCGCAGCCGGCCGCGCAGGCGGTAGAATCCCCAAGTCTCAATGCCGGGGAGGGGCAGAACGCTACGATGGCTGAGGGGCTAGCGCAAATGACTCAATCTTTGACCCAAGCCATGTCCCAGATTGCGCATATGGCACAATCTATGGCGCAGTTGACGCAATCGATCGAGGCAGGGTTTCAGCGGCTAGCAATCCAAAGTGTGTCCCCGACAGCGCAAGCGGTAATTGGAGCACAGGCAGAAGCTTCACCGCAGACGTTTGAGCAGCTGTTTCAGATACCTCCGAGAGAGTCGGTAGGGCCGCTGAATAACGGAGTCCCTGAAGCCCGATCCCCGTGGGGATCCCAAGGTTCATCCGATCTACGACCTGACAGGATCAGCCAGATAATTTCCAATTGGAAACTGCGCTTTTCCGGATATTCGTCAATGGGAGTGGATGATTTTGTGTACAGAGTAGAGGCTCTGACTAGACAGACGTTAGATGGGAATCTGGAGTTAATTGCTCGGTACGCCAGCAACTTATTTGAAGGTAGTGCCAGCGAGTGGTTCTGGCGATACCACAAAAGTGTCGCGGTAGTCACTTGGCCACAACTGAGTTCGGCACTGAGAGCGCAGTTCAAAGATGGCAGGACCGATCTGGAGATTCGCACGGCGTTGTCGCAGCGGAAGCAGAAAGTAAATGAAACTTTCGACGCTTTCTACGAGGCCATTATCTCAATAGCGGATAAACTGGTGGTCCCCCTGACAGAACCTGCACTGTTGGAAGTCCTTAGGGCCAATTTGACTGCTGACATCCAACACGAGATTCTGCATGTCCCGGTAATGTCGGTCGCTCAGCTTCGGCATATAGTTCGCACCCGCGAGCGATTTCTGCAATCAGTGTCCAAACCAACCCTGATTGTTTCAAGCCATCGACCTCCACCTAGACCTCAGATACGCGAAATTGCAGTAGCTGTAGATCGGGGGGATGAGGAAGAATTGGAGGAAGAGTCGGAAGACCCGGAAATCGCAGCGATTTCCCTCCTGTGCTGGAACTGCGGAGCTCATGGCCATAGGTACCAAGAGTGCGTAGCAGAACGAAAGGTTTTTTGTTACGGCTGCGGCCGACCAGACACGTACAAGCCATCGTGCACTCGCTGTAGTGCATCAAAAAACTTGAAGGGCCGTGCACCGTTAGCCAGTGCACGCAAACAATGGTCCTCTCGAGGGACGAACACCGATTAGTAGACTCGGATAGATCTGGGATACCGAATCTGTTCAAACTACCAGAATCGCCCAAACTACCAGATTTGACCAAACCACCAGATTTGTCAGACTCACCAAACTTGTCCCAACTACCAGAAATACCCTTACACGTCCGAATCCAAATGAAGAAGGAAATGACTAACGAGGCGAAACTCAGTAGATCAACGGAGCGTTTGCGGCAATACAGGCTAAAACGTAAATCCGAAAAACGTTCGGTGCTCTCTTCGGTAGTAAATGATACCAAGGATTGGCGACCATACGCGGAGGTGTCATTACTAGGAAAGACGGTTACAGGTCTGATGGACACCGGGGCTTCGATCAGCTGCATAGGCGGTGCCTTAGCGTCCGAACTATTGAAGGATAGTTCGAGATACAGGCCTATGAGAGCATCAGTCAGTACGGCTGATGGAAAGCATCAACCAATCGTTGGCCGAATCGACACCGACATTGAGTTTAAGGGGGACACGCTGACGTTTCGACTATGGATTGTTCCTTCGTTATCACAAGACTTATATTTAGGGATCGATTTTTGGACGGAGTTTAACCTCTTGCCGGCCTTTCTGTCCAACAAATCTCTGGCGTCGTCAATCTCAGGCTTATTATTAGATGATCCTAACCAGCTGCCTCTGTCAGCACTACAGAGAAAGCTGTTGGTAGAGACAGTAAAAAGGTTTCCATCATTTGCAGAGAGGGGTCTGGGAAAAACGAATTTGCTACAGCATAATATTGATGTAGGGAATGCTAAGCCCATCAAGCAACGACACTACGCCGTTTCACCGGCCGTGGAGCAGCTCATGTACACCGAGCTGGACCGGATGTTGTCTTTGGGAGTAATAGAGGAGTCCGACGGTCCTTGGTCCTCACCGGTTGTCATGGTACGGAAACCAGGCAAGGTGCGTCTATGTATCGATAGTAGGAAGGTGAATGAAGTGACGGTAAAAAACGCCTACCCTATGCCGCTCATTGACGGAATTCTCAGTCGGCTGCCGCGCGCGGAATTTATTTCAAGTATTGATTTGAAGGATGCGTATTGGCAGATTCCGCTAGAAGAGGGTTCGAGGGACATAACGGCTTTTACTGTGCCAGGGCGACCCTTATATCGTTTCACCGTCATGCCGTTTGGCCTGTCTAATGCGGCACAAACAATGTGCAAACTTATGGACAAGGTAATCCCTTCACCCTTGCGGAACGAAATATTCGTATATCTCGACGATCTGCTAGTCGTTTCTGACTCCTTTGAGAGACATGTGGAGGTTCTCACCGAGTTAGCGGCCCGCCTGCAGCAAGCGGGATTGACTATAAATGTACAGAAATCACATTTTTGCTTAAAAGACGTCAAGTATCTGGGGCACGTCATTGGCAATGGCACCATTCGGACAGATCCGGACAAGGTGGACTCTATAAAAGAGTTTCCTATTCCGCGGTCCATTAAGCAGGTGCGTAGGTTCTTAGGTCTCACAGGCTGGTACCACAAATTTATCAAGGACTATGCAGGCCTGGCCTCACCAATAACTGACACGCTTAAGCAAAAGCAGAAGTTCAGGTGGACCGAAGACGCTCAGAAGGCTTTCGAGGTTTTGAAGACAAAGATGTGTGAAGCTCCTGTATTGCACAGTCCCGACTTTACATTACCATTTTCGATACACTGCGACGCCAGTCATACTGGAATTGGGGGGTGCTCATGCAAAAAGATGGTGAAGGCAATGATGTACCTATTGCGTTCATGTCACGGAAGCTCAACCAATGCCAGCGTAACTACTCCGTAACGGAAAAAGAATGTCTGGCGGCCGTGATGTGTGTGAAGAAATTTAGGCCGTACGTCGAAGGTCAGGAGTTTTCCATAATCACGGACCATGCGTCATTAAAATGGCTTATGTCACAAGTAGATTTGAGCTCAAGGTTAGCACGATGGGCCCTAAAACTTCAAGGGTTCTCCTTTAAAATTTTCCATCGGAAGGGATCGCGCAACATTGTTCCAGATGCGCTATCCAGGGTTTTCACTGAGGATCTGTCAGCCATACAATTCGATAGCCTGATTGATATAGGTTCCCCTCAATTCCAATCGGGTGACTATCAAGACATGAAGGCTAAAGTGCGAGCGAATCAGGATCGATTGCCTGATGTGAAGGTAGTCGATGACTTGATTTATCGGCGATCGGAGCATGCCACGGGGGAAAAGATAGCCGACGACCTGTGCTGGAAGCTCTGGATCCCTAGAGGGTTAGTGCAAGAGGTGCTAAAGAAAGCGCATGAACACCCTTTAGCGGCTCATAGTGGGATAAACAAGACGTTAGAACGGATTCGACGCCTGTATTATTGGCCAAACCTAGTGACGGATGTGAAGGAGTTTATAGGCAGCTGTGAGGTGTGCAAGTGTAGCAAGCATCCGAATTACACTTTAAGACCAACAATGGGGAAATCAAGTGAAACGCAGAGGTTCTTCCAGAAGATCTATGTGGACTTTTTGGGGCCATACCCACGCAGCAAGTCCGGAAATATAGGAATCTTCGTTGTGCTGGATCACTTTTCCAAATTCCCGTTTTTGAAAAGGGTCAAGAAGTTTACCGCTGAGGCCATTATTCCATTCATGGAGGAGGAGTTATTCCATTGCTTTGGCGTTCCGGAAGTCGTAGTGTCAGATAATGGGGTGCAGTTCAAGTCGCATAAGTTTAATGAGCTGCTGCAAAAGTATAGCGTAAAACATTCCTACACTGCAGTATATGCCCCGCAAGCAAACGCTTCGGAGAGGGTCAACAGGTCAGTCATTGCGGCCATAAAATCTTATGTTGATCCAGATCAAAGCAATTGGGACGAGCAGATGAGTGCCATAGCATGCGCATTGCGGTCAAGTGTACATGCCGCCATAAATAGTAGTCCGTATCGGATGGCGTTCGGCCAGAATATGATCACGAGCGGTTCCGCCTATCCATTGTTGCGAAACTTGGGCGTCCTGGATGATCGTTGGTTTGCTTTCGATAGAGGCGATTCATTTGACCTCATTCGCAAAACGGCGCAACAAACCATGAGAAAGCAACATCACCGGAATGAGAACACCTATAACCTGCGGAGCCGAGAAGTTTCTTTTCAGACAGGGCAGGAGGTGTACAGACGTAATCATCAGCAGAGTAACTTTGTTAAAGGTTTTAACGCCAAACTCGCCCCGACCTTTGTAAAGGCCAGAGTTTGCAAACGGCTGGGTAACAGTTACTATGAACTGGAGGATCTACAGGGGAACCCAGTGGGGAAGTATCATGCCAAAGACATCAGACAATGACGGGTAATGTCAACACTTCCCAAACGAGGATCACCCTTAGGAGTCCTGAACCCCTAAGTGTGATTTTGGCGGGGGGGTGTGTAATGTTTCGTTTGGAAGAGATGCCCAGACCGCCCGAAAGTAGGCACCAGCACCTTCTTGTCAAGCGTAGAACAGTTGGACGGCGAATTCGGGAGGGCTAGCTTTAAGCTTTTGGTTGCTTTATAAATTATTGGTAAAAATTGGTGTCGCCGCCTCTCGCTCAAGCGTGGGCGAGGGCAATGACCGAGTAAGGCCCAAAAGACGGGATCTGCGGTAGGGCCGAAATTAAGGGTACAACCAAGGGAAAAGGGTTGACCCCGAATATGCAGAAGGCGCCCCGAGCGGCGGTCAAGGGGTACTAACCAGCGAACAGCTGTTAGGGGGCAAATGTCAGTGGGTGAGGGAGAGAAATTTGGCACCCAGGCAAGAGTTTCCGGTCAGGGTCTCGATCTTTTCTCCTGACGACCAGCAAGCCAACAAGACGTGGGGCTCCGAAACAGTCAAATCCAATCGTTAGTGACCCCCATCCACCCCGTAGTGACGGATTCCAGGCCAAAGCGGGCTTGTAAGGCTTAGAGCCCGATCGGTGCCTTCAAAGAAGGACAGATCATTGCGCCAAGTGCCGTTTTTGGTAATCCAGGTAAATAATTTGTCAGAGTGGTCGATTAGAGTCGAGATTTGCCATACACATGGCCACCGGAGGGCACTCGGTAATTTCTTTTTTTTGGTGTTCTATCTATTTCCCTCAGGAACGGCACCTAGTTGCCAAATTTAAAAAGGAGAAAAGAAGAAAGAGCGTGGGAAAAAGCTGCACTCTCATCAAAGCCCCCGCACCCCGCTTCAAAGCTCGGCATTCGAGAAAAAAAAAAACGGCGGCTGACATCGGCGCAGCTGTTCCGTCGGAAAGCTAATCACTAAGCTCGTCAGACGTTCCACCAGAAAGGGCATGGCTAGACCCCAACGGTGAAGATCGGGTGCTCTTTTGGGGCTAATTTCCCCCCCCGAACGACCATTCCAAGAGCCAGTGAAAAGTGCAAGAGACAGGGGTCACGTGACCAACCTATATTGAACTGTGTGTGTGCGCGAAGTGAATAGGCATAGGGACGACCCTCTTTTTTTTGACATCGGTTGTGAAAAGTTGAAGGGTCCCCTAATATAGGCATGAACCCCGGATAAAAATTCAAACACAAAAAAAAAATATAACTATAAAAGAAAAGGAAGAAAGAAAAAAGAAAGAAAAATTGCTTTTTAACCTATAAGTGCAGTGGCCCCAAAAGCTCTCAAAAGAAAAAGAAAAAGAAAAAAAGCTCTCTCTCGCGATTTTGTTGTTTTTTTTTGTTAACCTTCTATTGCAGCCACAGTCCCCCAGCGAAAGATCTTTCGGCGATGGACCCTGGCGATTCATGTAAGTAAAAGAAAAAACTTATAAATTTCAACACATTTGATTTGTGCGACCGAGAGGGGGTTTCGAAGAAAAATAAATAGAAAACGGAGCCCGAGAACTTAGAGGAAAGCTCGCACTAAGCAGAGCAAGTAAAAGCTCCCAAAACCCACGATCAAAAGAGAATCGCTGAAGATTCTGGTATACTTATTAAATAACACACGGCCGATACAATGGGCCAAAAGTAACTTTTCGGGGGTCATGCTTTTATAGAGACTTCTTCTACTTTAGTCTTTTTAGTTTAAATTCATTACCTTATAGTATGTTATATTATATTATCTTTATGCTTATACCAATTTGCCTACTCCCCTTGGATTTTGCAGCACATATCACATACACATATAATCTATAACACAACACACCTATTACTTTCACATATTTTTATAATCATACCTCATATACCACTATACTTATTTTGTTACTATTTAGCGTAGGTCCCTAATGAATATAAATGAAGTCACTGAAAAATTTTCTTTTTTTTTATAAATAAATGTAGTTAAGGTAAAATGAACTAAGATTTATATTTTTGTTGGACCCATGCCCGACCTGAAGCAGCGCCCTGACCCCTGAACGGTCTTGGGAGGGATCCCTGGTGATGAGTTGGATTGTGAGGGATCATGGTAGGGTGGGCATCTGTGCGTCTTTGCACTTGCAGCCCGAGACTGAGCATCGCCTTCTTTTTTTGTGTGTCCGTGTCATGATTGAGTCTTCCTTTTAGTGTCATTCGGTTGCCGTACCGAACCCTTCCCTCTCCGTTTCCCTTCCTTTAGTACGCGATTTTCCTTATTTATTTCAAACACAGTGAGAATAGTAACCGGCGGCTTTTTCCCCAATAACCCACCCCAGCCGACCAGAGAAAAGCCGGAAGCAAGCGCGTACACCGCCGAGTTGTATCAACACCTCCTCACAGGTTATATGTTACAACTGTTTCTTATCTCTTAATTTTGAGCACTTGGATGACAGTGGCCGGAGCTCATTCTCATCTCCCTCGGCCTCCTTCGCATTGCTTAGCACTTCACGCAGTCGTCACTAGCATCGATCTAATGCCTAGCACTTGCCAATCGGCTGCGCTCTATACTATTGCTCTTAGCACTTCACAGCGAGCTCATTGTCATTACCACTGATTTGCATGCCGGAACTGTTTCTCATCTGTTAATTTTGAGCACTTCGTGGACAGTGGCCGGAGCTCATTCTCACCACCCTCGACCTCCTTCGCAATGCCTAAGCATTTTTCTTGCCTTGGAGCACTTCACGGTCAGAAGCCGGAGCTTATTCTCATCTCCCCGGCCTCCTTCGCATTGCTTAGTCACTTCACAGCAGACGTACACTCCAATTCGCTTATATATTGCCATTGAGCAGTTTGCAAAGGGCGGCCGGAACTGTGTCTCAACTCTTAATTTTGAGCACTTCGTGGACAGTGGCCGGAGCTCATTCTCATCTTCCCTTGCTTTGTCAGTTCACAGCCGACGTACACTCCAATTCGCTATACATTGCCAATAAGCAGTTTGCAAATGGCAGCCGGAACTGTTGCTCATCTGTTAATTTTGAGCACTTCGCGGACAGTGGCCGGAGCTCATTCTCATCTCCCCGGCCTCCTTCGCATTGCTTAGTCACCTCACAGCAGACGTTCACTCCAATTCGCTCATATATTGCCAATAAGCAGTTTGCAAATGGCGGCCGGAACTGTTTCCTTATTTCTTAGGAGCTCATTGTGAGCACTTGCTTGGAGACAGTGGCCGGAGCTCATTCTCATCTCCCTCGGCCTCCTTCGCATTGCTTAGTCACTTCACAGCAGACGTACACTCCAATTCGCTCATATATTGCCAATAAGCAGTTTGCAAATGGCGGCCGGAACTGTTTCTCATCTCTTAATTTTGAGCACTTCGTGGGCAGTGGCCGGAGCTCATTTATCTCCCCGGCCTCCTTCGCACTTGCACTTCGCAGATGCACTAAGCATTTTTCTTGCCTTGGAGCACTTCACTCGGTCAGGAAGCCGGAGCTTATTCTCATCTCCCTCAGCCTCCTTCGCATTGCAAGCATTTTCTTGCAGGATCACTTCACGGTCAGAAGCGGAGCTACTCTCAACTCTCGCTTCCTATGCATTGCCATTGAGCATTTTTCGTTTGCAGACAGCAGCGGCCTGAACTGTGTCTCAACTCTTAATTTTGAGCACTTCGTGGACAGTGGCCGGAGCTCATTCATCATCTCCCTTGCTTTGTCAGTTCACAGCCGACGTACACTCCAATTCGCTTATACATTGCCAATAAGCAGTTTGCAAATGGCGGCCGGAACTGTTTCTCATCTCTTAATTTTGAGCACTTGGATGACAGTGGCCGGAGCTCATTCTCATCTCCCTCGGCCTCCTTCGCAGTGCTTAGTCACTTCACAGCAGACGTACACTCCAATTCGCTCATATATTGCCAATAAGCAGTTTGAAAATGGCGGCCGGAACTGTTTCTTATCTCTTAATTTTGAGCACTTGGATGACAGTGGCCGGAGCTCATTCTCATCTCCCTCGGCCTCCTTCGCATTGCTTAGTCACTTCACAGCAGACGTACACCAATTCGCTTACATATTGCCACCGGAGCAGTCGGTAACGGCGGGCTGAACTGTGTCACAACTCTTAATTTTGAGCACTTCGTGGACAGTGGCCGGAGCTTATTCTCATCTCCCCAGCCTCTTTCGCATTGCTTTATCACTTCACAGCAGACGTTCACACCAATTCGCTTATATATTGCCTTTGAGCAGTTTGCAAATGGCGGCCTGAACTGTGTCTCAACTCTTAATTTTGAGCACTTCGTGGACAGTGGCCGGAGCTCATTCTCATCTTCCCTTGCTTTGTCAGTTCACAGCCGACGTACACTCCAATTCGCTTATACATTGCCAATAAGCAGTTTGCAAATGGCAGCCGGAACTGTTTCTCATCTGTTAATTTTGAGAACTTCGTGGACAGTGGCCGGAGCTCATTCTCATCTCCATCGGCCTCCCTTCGCATTGCATAGGCATTTCTCTTGGCTTGGATCACTTCACGGTCAGAAGCTGGAGCTTATTCTCAGCACTCTCGACGTCCTACGCATTGGCTAAGCATTTATCTTGCTTTGGAGCACTTCACGGTCAGAAACCGGACCTTATTCTCATCTCCCCGGTCTCCTTCGCATTGCTTAGTCACTTCACAGCAGACGTACACTCCAATTCGCTCATATATTGCCAATAAGCAGTTTGCAAATGGCAGCCGGATCTGTTTCTCATCTGTTAATTTTGAGAACTTCGTGGACAGTAGCCGGAGCTCATTCTCGGCACCTTGACCTCCTTCGCATTGCCTAAGCATTTTTCTTGCCTTGGAGCACTTCACGGTCAGAAGCCGGAGCTTTTTCTCATCTCCCCAGCCTCCTTCGCGTTGCTTAGTCACTTCACAGCAGACGTACACTCTAATTCGCTCATATATTGCCAATAAGCAGTTTGCAAATGGCGGCCGGAACTGTTTCTCATCTCTTAATTTTGAGCACTTGGATGACAGTGGCCGGAGCTCATTCTCATCTCCTCGGCTCTCCTTCGCATTGCTTAGTCACTTCACAGCAGACGTACACTCCAATTCGCTTATATATTGCCTTTGAGCACTTTGCAAATGGCGGCCTGAACTGTGTCTCAACTCTTAATTTTGAGCACTTCGTGGACAGTGGCCGGAGCTCATTCTCATCTTCCCTTGCTTTGTCAGTTCACAGCCGACGTACACTCCAATTCGCTTATACATTGCCAATAAGCAGTTTGCAAATGGCAGCCGGAACTGTTTCTCATCTGTTAATTTTGAGAACTTCGTGGACGGTGGCCGGAGCTCATTCTCACGGTCAGTAGCTGGAGCTTATTCTCAGCACTCTCGACCTCTTCGCATTGCCTTAGCATTTTTCTTGGCTTGGATCACTACACGGTCAGTAGCTGGAGCTTATTCTCAGCACTCTCGACCTCCTTCGCATTGCCTTAGCATTTTTCTTGCCTTGGAGCACTTCACGATTCAGTAGCCGGAGCTCATTCTCACCACCCTCGACCTCCTTCGCATTGCCTAAGCATTTCTCTTGCCTTGGAGCACTTCACGGTCAGAAGCCGGAGCTTATTCTCAGCACTCTCGACCTCCTTCGCATTGCCTTAGCATTTTTCTTGTCTTGGAGCACATCACGGTCATTCATTCTCATTCTCGGAGCTCATTCTAATCTCCCTCGGCCTCCTTCGCATTGGCTAAGCATTTATCTTGCCTTGGAGCACTTCACGGTCAGAAGCCGGAGCTTATTCTCAGCACTCTCGACCTCCTTCGCATTGCCTTAGCATTTTTCTTGCCTTGAGCACTTCACGGTCAGTAGCCGGAGCTCACCACCCTCGACCTCCTTCGCATTGCCTAAGCATTTTTCTTGCCTTGGAGCACTTCACGGTCAGAAGCCGGAGCTTATTCTCAGCACTCTCGACCTCCTTCGCATTGCCTTAGCATTTTTCTTGGCTTGGATCACTTCACGGTCAGTAGCTGGAGCTTATTCTCAGCACTCTCGACCTCCTTCGCATTGCCTTAGCATTTTTCTTGCCTTGGAGCACTTCACGGTCAGTAGCCGGAGCTCATTCTCACCACCCTCGACCTCCTTCGCATTGCCTTAGCATTTTTCTTGGCTTGGAGCACTTCACGGTCAGTAGCTGGAGCTTATTCTCAGCACTCTCGACCTCCTTCGCATTGCCTTAGCATTTTTCTTGGCTTGGATCACTTCACGGTCAGTAGCTGGAGCTTATTCTCAGCACTCTCGACTTCCTTCGCATTGCCTTAGCATTTTTCTTGGCTTGGATCACTTCACGGTCAGTAGCTGAAGCTTAGTCTCAGCACTCTCGACCTCGCCTTATCATTTTTCTTGGCTTGGATCACTTCACGGTCAGTAGCTGGAGCTATTCCAGCACTCTCGACCTCCTTCGCATTGCCTTAGCATTTTTCTTGTCTTGGAGCACATCACGGTCATTCATTCTCATTCTCGGAGCTCATTCTAATCTCCCTCGGCCTCCTTCGCATTGGCTAAGCATTTATCTTGCCTTGGAGCACTTCACGGTCAGAAGCCGGAGCTCATTCTCACCACCCTCGACCTCCTTCGCATTGCCTAAGCATTTTTCTTGCCTTGGAGCACTTCACGGTCAGAAGCCGGAGCTTATTCTCATCTCCCCAGCCTCCTTCGCATTGCTTAGTCACTTCACAGCAGACGTACACTCTAATTCGCTTATATATTGCAACTGAGCAGTTTGCAAATGGCGGCCGGAACTGTTTCTCATCTCCTAATTTTGAGCACTTCGTGGACAGTGGCCGGAGCTCATTCTCATCTCCCCAGCCTCCTTCGCATTGCTTAGTCACTTCACAGCAGACGTACACTCTAATTCGCTTATATATTGCAACTGAGCAGTTTGCAAATGGCAGCCGGAACTGTTTCTCATCTGTTAATTTTGAGAACTTCGTGGACGCATTGCTTAATCATTTCACAGCAGACGTACACTACAATTCGCTCATATATTGCCAATAAGCAGTTTGCCAATGGCGGCCTGAACTGTGTCTCAACTCTTTATTTTGAGCACTTCGTGGACAGTGGCCGGAGCTCATTCTCATCTCCCCCGGCCTCCTTCGCATTGCCAAGGCATTTCTTTTGCCTTGGAGCACTTCACGGTCAGTAGCCGGAGCTCATTCTCACGACCCTCGACCTCCTTCGCATTGCCTAAGCATTTTTCTTGCCTTGGAGCACTTCACGGTCAGAAGCCGGAGCTTATTCTCATCTCCCCAGCCTCCTTCGCATTGCTTAGTCACTTCACAGCAGACGTACACTCTAATTCGCTCATAATTGCCAATAAGCAGTTAGCAAATAGCGGCTGGAACTGTTTCTCATCTCTTAATTTTGAGCACTTGGTGGACAGTGACAGCAGCTCATTTTAATCTTCCGGCCTCCCTCGCACTGCTTAATCACTTCACAGCAGACGTACACTCCAATTCGCTCATATATTGCCAATAAGCAGTTTGCAAATGGCGGCCTGAACTGTGTCTAAACTCTTAATTTTGAGCACTTCGTGGACAGTGGCCGGAGCTCATTCTCATCTCCCCCGGCCTCCTTCGCATTGCCTAGGCATTTTTTTTGCCTTGGAGCACTTCACGGTCAGTAGCCGATGCTCATTCTCAGCACCCTCGACCTCCTTCGCAATGCCTAAGCATTTTTCTTGCCTTGGAGCACATCACGGTCAGTAGCAGGAGCTCATTGTAATCTCCCCGGCCTCCCTCGCATTGCTTAGTCACTTCACAGCAGACGTACACTCTAATTCGCTCATATATTGCCACTAAGCAGTTTGCAAATGGCAGCCGGAACTGTTTTTCATCTCTTAATTTTGGGCACTTCGTGGACAGTGGCCGGAGCTCATTCTCATCTCCCTCGGTCTCCTTCGCATTGCCTAGGCATTTCTTTTGCCTTGGAGCACTTCACGGTCAGTAGCCGGAGCTCATTCTCAGCACCCTCGACCTCCTTCGCAATGCCTAAGCATTTCTCTTGCATTGGAGCACATCACGGTCAGTAGCAGGAGCTCATTGTAATCTCCCCGGCCTCCCTCGCATTGCTTAGTCACTTCACAGCAGACGTACACTCCAATTCGCTCATATATTGCCAATAAGCAGTTTGCAAATGGCGGCCGGAACTGTTTCTCATCTCTTAATTTTGAGCACTTCGTGGACAGTGGCCGGAGCTCATTCTCATCTCCCTCGGCCTCCTTCGCATTGCTTAGTCACTTCACAGCAGACGTACACTCCAATTCGCTTATATATTGCCATTGAGCAGTTTGCAAATGGCGGCCGGAACTGTTTCTCATCTCTTAATTTTGAGCACTTCGTGGACAGTAGCCGGAGCTCATTCTCACCACCCTCGACCTCCTTCGCATTGCCTAAGCATTTTTCTTGCCTTGGAGCACTTCACGGTCAGAAGCCGGAGCTTATTCTCATCTCCCCAGCCTCCTTCGCATTGCTTAGTCACTTCACAGCAGACGTACACTCCAATTCGCTTATATATTGCCAATAAGCAGTTTGCAAATGGCGGCCGGAACTGTTTCTCATCTCTTAATTTTGAGCACTTCGTGGACAGTGGCCGGAGCTCATTCTCATCTCCCTCGGCCTCCTTCGCATTGCCTAGTCACTTCACGGTCAGTAGCTGGAGCTTATTCTCGCACTTGGCGCCTGCATTGCTTAGCATTTTTCATGTCTTGGAGCACTTCACGGATCAGTAGCCGGAGCTCATTCTCATCTCCCTCGGCCTCCTTCGCATTGCCTAAGCATTTTTCTTGCCTTGGAGCACTTCACGGTCAGAAGCCGGAGCTCATTCTCATCTCCCTCGGCCTCCTTCGCATTGCTTAGTCACTTCACAGCAGACGTACACTCCAATTCGCTTATATATTGCCAATGAGCAGTTTGCAAATGGCGGCCGGAACTGTTTCTCATCTCTTAATTTTGAGCACTTCGTGGACAGTGGCCGGAGCTCATTCTCATCTCCCTCGGCCTCCTTCGCAGTGCCTAGTCACTTCACAGCCGACGTACACTCCAATTCGCTTATATATTGCCTTGAGCACTTTGCAAATGGCGGCCGGAACTGTTTCTCATCTCTTAATTTTGAGCACTTCGTGGACAGTGGCCGGAGCTCATTCTCATCTCCCTCGGCCTCCTTCGCATTGCTTAGTCACTTCACAGCAGACGTACACTCCAATTCGCTTATATATTGCCAATGAGCAGTTTGCAAATGGCGGCCGGAACTGTTTCTCATCTCTTAATTTTGAGCACTTCGTGGACAGTGGCCGGAGCTCATTCTCATCTCCCTCGGCCTCCTTCGCATTGCCTAAGCATTTTTCTTGCCTTGGAGCACTTCGTGGACAGTAGCCATAGCTCATTCTCGGCACCCTTGACCTCCTTCGCATTGCCTAAGCATTTTTCTTGCCTTGTAGCACATCACGGTCAGTAGCAGGAGCTCATTATAATCTCCAAGGCCTCCCTCGCATTGCTTAGTCACTTCACAGCAGACGTACACTCTAATTCGCTCATATATTGCCACTAAGAAGTTTGCAAATGTCGGCCGGTACTGTTTCTCATCTCTAATTTTGAGCACTTCGTGGACAGTGGCCGGAGCTCATTCTCATCTCCCTCGGTCTCATTCGCATTGCCTACGCATTTCTCTTGCCATGGAGCTCTTCACGGTCAGTAGCCGGAGCTCATTCTCACCACCCTTGACCTCCTTCGCATTGCCTTCGCATTTTTCTTGCCTTGGAGCACTCCACGGTCAGTAGCCGGTGCTGATTCTACATCTCCCCGGCCTCCTTCGCATTGCCTTGTCAGTTCACAGCAGACGTACACTCTAATTCGCTCATATATTGCCACTAAGAAGTTTGCAAATGGCGGAACTTTCATCTCTTAATTTTGAGCACTTCGTGGACAGTGGCCGGAGCTCATTGTAATCTCATGCCTCCTTCGCATTGCTTACTCACTTCTGGCACAGACGTACACTCCAATTCCGCTTATATCTGCCAATGAGCAGTTCGCAAAATGGCGCCCGGAAGTGTTTCTCATCTCTCAATTTTGAGCACTTCGTGGACAGTGGCCGGAGCTCATTCTCAGCACCCTCGACCACCTTCGCATTGCCTAGGCATTTCTCTTGCTTTGGACGCACTTCACGGTCAGTAACTGGAGCTTATTCTCATCTCCCCGGCCTCCTTCGCATTGCTAGTCACTTCACAGCAGACGTACAGTCCAAATCGCTTATACATTGCCAATAAGCAGTTTGCAAATGGCAGCCGGGACTGTTTCTCATCTGTTAATTTTGAGAACTTCGTGGACAGTGGCCGGAGCTCATTCTCATCTCCCTAGGCCTCCTTCGCATTGCCTAGGCATTTATCTTGCTTTGGAGCTCTTCACGGTCAGAAGCCGGAGCTCATTCTCATCTCCCCGGTCTCCTTCGCATTGCTTACTCACTCACAGCAGACGTACACTCCAATTCGCTTATATATTGCCAATGAGCAGTTTGCAAATGGCGGCCGGAACTGTGTCTCAACTCTTAATTTTGAGCACTTCGTGGACAGTGGCCGGAGCTCATTCTCATATCCCTCGGCCTCCTTCGCATTGCCTAGGCATTTCTTTTGCCTTGGAGCACTTCACGGTCAGTAGCCGGAGCTCATTCTCACCACCCTCGACCTCCTTCGTATTGCCTTAGCATTTTTCTTGTCTTGGAGCACATCACGGTCATTCATTCTCATTCTCGGAGCTCATTCTCATCTCCCTCGGCCTCCTTCGCATTGGCTAAGCATTTATCTTGCTTTGGAGCTCTTCACGGTCAGAAGCCGGAGCTCATTCTCATCTCCCCGGTCTCCTTCGCATACACTCCAATTCGCTTATATATTGCCAATGAGCAGTTTGCAAATGGCGGCCGGAACTGTGTCTCAACTCTTAATTTTGAGCACTTCGTGGACAGTGGCCGGAGCTCATTCTCATATCCCTCGGCCTCCTTCGCATTGCCTAGGCATTTCTTTTGCCTTGGAGCACTTCACGGTCAGTAGCCGGAGCTCATTCTCACCACCCTCGACCTCCTTCGTATTGCCTTAGCATTTTTCTTGTTTTGGAGCACATCACGGTCATTCATTCTCATTCTCGGAGCTCATTCTCATCTCCCTCGGCCTCCTTCGCATTGGCTAAGCATTTATCTTGCTTTGGTGCACTTCACGGTCAGAAGCCGGAGCTCATTCTCATCTCCCCGGTCTCCTTCGCATTGCTTAGTCACTTCACAGCAGACGTACACTCCAATTCGCTTATATGTTGCCAATGAGCAGTTTGCTAATGGCGGCCGGAACTGTTTCTCATCTGTTAATTTTGAGAACTTCGTGGACAGTGGCCGGAGCTCATTCTCATCTCCCTAGGCCTCCTTCGCATTGCCTAGGCAATTCTCTTGGCTTGCATAACTTCACGGTCAGTAGCTAGAGCTTATTCTCAGCAGTCTCGACCTCCTTCGCATTGCCTTAGCATTTTTCTTGCCTTGGAGCACATCACAGTCAGTAGCAGGAGCTCATTGTAATCTCCCCGGCCTCCCTCGCATTGCTTAGTCACATCACAGCAGACGTACACTCTAATTCGCTCATATATTGCCACTAAGCAGTTTACAAATGGCGGCCGGAACTGTTTTTCATCTCTTAATTTTGAGCACTTCGTGGACAGTGGCCGGAGCTCATTGTAATCTCCCCGGCCTCCTTCGCATTGCTTAGTCACTTCACAGCAGACGAACACTCTAATTCGCTCATATATTGCCACTAAGCAGTTTGCAAATGGCGGCCGGAACTGTTTTTCATCTCTTAATTTTGTGCACTTCGTGGACAGTGGCCGGAGCTCATTCTCATATCCCTCGGCCTCCTTCGCATTGCATAGGCATTTCTCTTGGCATGGATCACTTCACGGTCAGAAGCTGGAGCTTATTCTCAGCACTCTCGACGTCGTACGCATTGCCTTAGCATTTTTCTTGTCTTGGAGCACATCACGGTCATTCATTCTCATTCTCGGAGCTCATTCTCATCTCCCTCGGCCTCCTTCGCATTGGCTAAGCATTTATCTTGCTTTGGAGCACTTCACGGTCAGAAACCGGACCTTATTCTCATTTCCCCGGTCTCCTTCGCATTGCTTAGTCACTTCACAGCAGACGTACACTCCAATTCGCTTATATATTGCCAATGAGCAGTTTGCAAATGGCGGCCGGAACTGTTTCTCATCTCCTAATTTTGAGCACTTCGTGGACAGTGGCCAGAGCTCATTCTCATCTCCCCGGCCTCCTTCGCATTGCTTAGTCACTTCACAGCAGACGTACACTCCAATTCGCTTATATATTGCCAATGAGCAGTTTGCAAATGGCGGCCGGAACTGTTTCTCATCTCTAATTTTGAGCACTTCGTGGACAGTGGCCAGAGCTCATTCTCATCTCCCCGGCCTCCTTCGCATTGCTTAGTCACTTCACAGCAGACGTACACTCCAATTCGCTCATATATTGCCAATAAGCAGTTTGCAAATGGCGGCCGGAACTGTTTCTTATCTCTTAATTTTGAGCACTTGGATGACAGTGGCCGGAGCTCATTCTCATCTCCCTCGGCCTCCTTCGCATTGCGTAGTCACTTCTCTGCCGAGTACACTCCAATTCGCTCATATATTGCCAATAAGCAGTTTGCAAATATCGGCCGGAACTGTGTCTCCATCTGTTTATTTGAGAACTTCGTGGAGAGTAGCCGGAGCTCATTCTCGGCACCCTTGACCTCCTTCGCATTGCCTAAGCATGTTTCTTGCCTTGGAGCACTTCACGGTCAGAAGCCGGAGCTTTCTCATCTCCCCAGCCTCCTTCGCATTGCTTAGTCACTTCACATTAGACGTACACTCCCATTCGCTCATATATTGCCAATAAGCAGTTTGCAAATGGCAGCCGGAACTGTTTCTCATCTGTTAATTTTGAGAACTTCGTGGACAGTAGCCGCAGCTCATTCTCGGCACCCTTGACCTCCTTCGCATTGCCTAAGCATTTTTCTTGCCTTGGAGCACTTCACGGTCAGAAGCCGGAGCTTTTTCTCATCTCCCCAGCCTCCTTCGCGTTGCTAAGTCACTTCACAGCAGACGTACACTCTAATTCGCTCATATATTGCCAATAAGCAGTTTGCAAATGGCGGCCGGAACTGTTTCTCATCTCTAAAATTTGAGCACTTGGATGACAGTGGCCGGAGCTCATTCTCATCTCCCTCGGCCTCCTTCGCATTGCTTAGTCACTTCACAGCAGACGTACACTCCAATTCGCTCATATATTGCCAATAAGCAGTTTGCAAATATCGGCCGGAACTGTGTCTCATCTGTTAATTTTGAGAACTTCGTGGACAGTAGCCAGAGCTCATTCTCGGCACCCTTGACCTCCTTCGCATTGCCTAAGCATTTTTCTTGCCTTGGAGCACTTCACGGTCAGAAGCCGGAGCTTTTTCTCATCTCCCCAGCCTCCTTCGCATTGCTTAGTCACTTCACAGCAGACGTACACTCCCATTCGCTCATATATTGCCAATAAGCAGTTTGCAAATTTCAGCCGGAACTGTTTCTCATCAGTTAATTTTGAGAACTTCGTGGACAGTAGCCGGAGCTCATTCTCGGCACCCTTGACCTCCTTCGCATTGCCTAAGCATTTTTCTTGCCTTGGAGCACTTCACGGTCAGAAGCCGGAGCTTTTTCTCATCTCCCCAGCCTCCTTCGCATTGCTTAGTCACTTCACAGCAGACGTACACTCCAAATCGCTCATATATTGCCAATAAGCAGTTTGCAAATGGCGGCCGGAACTGTTTCTTATCTCTTAATTTTGAGCACTTGGATGACAGTGGCCGGAGCTCATTCTCATCTCCCTCGGCCTCCTTCGCATTGCCTAGGCATTTCTTTTGCCTTGGAGCACTTCACGGTCAGTAGCCGGAGCTCATTCTCACCACCCTCGACCTCCTTCGCATTGCCTAAGCATTTTTCTTGCCTTGGAGCACTTCACGGTCAGAAGCCGGAGCTTATTTTCATCTCTCCAGCCTCCGCATTGCTTAGTCACTTCACAGCAGACGTACACTCTAATTACCTTATATATTGTCATTGAGCAGTTTGCAAATGGCGGCCTGAACTGTGTCTCAACTCTTAATTTTGAGCACTTCGTGGACAGTGGCTGGAGCTTATTCTCATCTCCCCAGCCTCTTTCGCATTGCTTAGTCACTTCACAGCAGACGTACACACCAATTCGCTTATATATTGCCAATGAGCATTTTGCAAATGGCGGCCGGAACTGTTTCTCATCTCCTAATTTTGAGCACTTCGTGGACAGTGGCCGGAGCTCATTCTCATCTCCCTCGGTCTCATTCGCATTGCCTACGCATTTCTCTTGCCTTGGAGCTCTTCATGGACAGTATCCGGAGCTCATTCTCGGCACCCTTGACCTCCTTCGCATTGCCTAAGCATTTTCTTGCCTTGGAGCACTTCACGGTCAGAAGCCGGAACTAATTCTCATCTCCCCAGCCTCCTTCGCGTTGCTTAGTCACTTCACAGCAGACGTACACTCTAATTCGCTCATATGTTGCCAATAAGCAGTTTGCAAATGGCGGCCGGAACTGTTTCTCATCTCTTAATTTTGAGCACTTGGATGACAGTGGCCGGAGCTCATTCTCATCTCCCTCGGCCTCCTTCGCATTGCTTAGTCACTTCACAGCAGACGTACACTCCAATTCTCTCATTTATTGCCAATAAGGCCTCAACTGTGTCTCAACTCTTAATTTTGAGCACTTCGTGGACAGTGGCCGGAGCTCATTCTCATCCTCCCCGGCATCCTTCGCATTGCCTAGGCATTTCTTTTGCCTTGGAGCACTTCACGGTCAGTAGCCGGAGCTCATTCTCAGCACCTTCGACCTCCTTCGCAATGCCTAAGCATTTTTCTTGCCTTGGAGCACTTCACGGTCAGAAGCCGGAGCTTATTCTCATCTCCCCAGCCTCCTTCGCATTGCTTAGTCACTTCACAGCAGACGTTCACTCTAATTTGCTCATATATTGCCACTAAGCAGTTTGCAAATGGCGGCCGGAACTGTTTTTCATCTCTTAATTTTGACCACTTCGTGAACAGTGGCCGGAGCTCATTCTCATCTCCCCGGCCTCCTTCGCATTGCTTAGTCACTTCACAGCAGACGTACACTCCAATTCGCTTATATATTGTAAATGAGCAGTTTGCAAATGGCGGCCGGAACTGTTTCTCATCTCCTAATTTTGAACACTTCGTGGACAGTGGCCGGAGCTCATTCTCATCTCCCTCGGTCTCCTTTGCATTGCCTACACATTTCTTTTGCCTTGGAGCACTTCACGGTCGGTAGCCGGAGCTCATTCTCAGCACCTTCGACCTCCTTCGCAATGCCTAAGCATTTTTCTTGCCTTGGAGCACTTCACGGTCAGAAGCCGGAGCTTATTCTCATCTCCCCAGCCTCCTTCGCATTGCTTAGTCACTTCACAGCAGACGTACACTCCAATTCGCTTATATATTGCCATTGAGCAGTTTGCAAATGGCAGCCGGAACTGTTTCTCATCTGTTAATTTTGAGAACTTCGTCGACAGTGGCCGGAGCTCATTCTCATCTCCCTCGGCCTCCTTCGCATTGCTTAGTCACTTCAGAGCAGACGTACACTCCAATTCGCTTATATATTGCCATTGAGCAGTTTGCAAATGGCAGCCGGAACTGTTTCTCATCTGTTAATTTTGAGAACTTCGTGGACAGTGGCCGGAGCTCATTCTCATCTCCCTCGGCCTCCTTCGCATTGCATAGGCATTTCTCTTGGCTTGGATCACTTCACGGTCAGGAGCTGGAGCTTATTCTCAGCACTCTCGACGTCCTACGCATTGCCTTAGCATTTTTCTTGTCTTGGAGCACATCACGGTCATTCATTCTCATTCTCGGAGCTCATTCTCATCTCCCTCGGCCTCCTTCGCATTGGCTAAGCATTTATCTTGCTTTGGAGCACTTCACGGTCAGAAACCGGACCTTATTCTCATCTCCCCAGCCTCCTTCGCATTGCTTAGTCACTTCACAGCAGACGTACACTCCAATTCGCTTATATATTGCCAATGAGCAGTTTGCAAATGGCGGCCGGAACTGTTTCTCATCTCCTAATTTTGAGCACTTCGTGGACAGTGGCCAGAGCTCATTCTCATCTCCCCGGCCTCCTTCGCATTGCCTATGCATTTCTTTTGCCTTGGAGCACTTCACGGTCAGTAGCCGGAGCTCATTCTCACCACCCTCGACCTCCTTCGCATTGCCTAAGCATTTTTCTTGCCTTGGAGCACTTCACGGTCAGCTTATTTTCATCTCCCCAGCCTCCTTCGCATTGCTTAGTCACATTAGCAAAATTCGCTTATATATTGCCATTGAGCAGTTTGCAAATGGCGGCTGGAACTGTTTCTCATCTCTTAATTTTGAGCACTTGGATGACAGTGGCCGGAGCTCATTCTCATCTCCCTCGGTCTCCTTCGCATTGCCTAGGCATTTGGCTTGGATCACTTCACGGTCAGTAGCTGGAGCTTATTCTCAGCACTCTCGGCCTCCTTCGCATGGCCTTAGCATTTTTCTTGTCTTGGAGCACATCACGGTCATTCATTCTCATTCTCGGAGCTCATTCTCATCTCCCTCGGCCTCCTTTGCATTGCTTAGTCACTTCACAGCAGACGTACACTCCAATTCGCTTATATATTGCCATTGAGCAGTTTGCAAATGGCGGCTGGAACTGTTTCTCATCTCTTAATTTTGAGCACTTGGATGACAGTGGCCGGAGCTCATTCTCATCTCCCTCGGCCTCCTTCGCATTGCTTAGTCACTTCACAGCAGACGTACACTCCAATTCGCTCATATATTGCCAATAGGCAGTTTGCAAATGGCGGCCGGAACTGTTTTTCATCTCTTAATTTTGAGCACTTCGTGGACAGTGGCCGGAGCTCATTGTAATCTCCCAGGCCTCCTTCGCAGTGCTCAGTCGCTTCACAGCAGACGTACACTCCAATTTGCTTATATATTGCCAATGAGCAGTTTGCAAATGGCGGCCGGAACTCTGTCTCATCTCTTAATTTTGAGCACTTGGTGGACAGTGGCCGGAGCTCATTCTCATCTCCCCGGCCTCCTTCGCATTGCTTAGTCACTTCACAGTAGACATACTTTCTAATTCGCTTATATATTGCCAATGAGCACTTTGCAAATGGCGGCCGGAACTGTGTCTCATCTCTTAATTTTGAGCACTTCGTGGACAGTGGCCGGAGCTTATTCTCATCTCCCTGGGCCTCTTTCGCATTGCCTAGGCATTTTTCTTGCCTTGGAGCACTTCACGGTCAGAAGCCGGAGCTTATTCTCATCTCCCCAGCCTCCTTCGCATTGCTTAGTCACTTCACAGCAGACGTACACTCTAATTCACTCATATATTGCCAATAAGCAGTTAGCAAATGGCGGCCGGAACTGTTTCTCATCTCTTAATTTTGAGCACTTGGTGGACAGTGGCAGGAGCTCATTGTAATCTTCCGGCCTCCCTCGCATTGCTTAATCACTTCACAGGAGACGTACACTCCAATTCGCTCATATATTGACAATAAGCAGTTTGCAAATGGCTGCCTGAACTGTGTCTCATCTCCTAATTTTGAGCACTTCGTGGACAGTGGCCGGAGCTCATTCTCATCTCCCCCGGCCTCCTTCGCATTGCCTAGGCATTTTTCTTGCCTTGGAGCACTTCACGGTCAGAAGCCGTAGCTTAGTCTCATCTCCCCAGCCTCCTTCGCATTGCTTAGTCACTTCACAGCAGACGTACACTCTAATTCGTTCATATATTGCCAATAAGCAGTTTGCAAATATCGGCCGGAACTGTGTCTCAACTCTTAATTTTGAGCACTTCGTGGACAGTGGCCGGAGCTCATTCTCATATCCCTCGCCCTCGGAGCTCCTTCTCATCTCCCTCGGCCTACTTCGCATTGCCTAGGCATTTCTCTTGGCTTGGATCACTTCACGGTCAGTAGCTGGAGCTTATTCTCAGCACTCTCGACCTCCTTCGCATTGCCTTAGCATGTTTCATGTCTTGGAGCACATCACGGTCATTCATTCTCATTCTCGGAGCTCATTCTCATCTCCCTCGGCATCCTTCGCATTGCTTAGTCACTTCACAGCAGACGTACACTCCAATTCGCTTATATATTGCCAATGAGCAGTTTGCAAATGGCGGCCGGAACTGTTTCTCATCTCCTAATTTTGAGCACTTTGTGGACAGTGGCCGGAGCTCATTCTCATCTCCCTCGGTCTCCTTCGCATTGCCTACGCATTTCTCTTGCCTTGGAGCACTTCATGGACAGTAGCCGGAGCTCATTCTCGGCACCCTTGACCTCCTTCGCATTGCCTAAGCATTTTTCTTGACTTATAGCACTTCACGGTCAGAAGCCGCAGCTCATTCTCATCTCCCAGTCTCCTTCGCATTTCACTTCACAGCAGACGTACACTCTAATTCGCTCATATATTGCCAATAAGCAGTTTGCAAATGGCGGCCGGAACAGTGTCTCATCTCTTAATTTTGAGCACTTGGTGGACAGTGGCCGGAGTTCATTCTCATCTCCCCGGCCTCCTTCGCATTGCTTAGTCACTTCACAGTAGACGTACACTCCAATTCGCTTATATATTGCGAATGAGCAGTTTGCAAATGGCGGCCGGAACTGTTTCTCATCTCCTAATTTTGAGCACTTTGTGGACAGTGGCCGGAGCTCATTCTCATCTCCCTCGGTCTCCTTCGCATTGCCTACGCATTTTTCTTGCATTGGAGCACATCACGGTCAGAAGCCGCAGCTCATTCTCATCTCCCCAGTCTCCTTCGCATTTCACTTCACAGCAGACGTACACTCCAATTCGCTCATATATTGCCACTAAGCAGTTTGCAAATGGCGGCCGGAACAGTGTCTCATCTCTTAATTTTGTGCACTTGGTGGACAGTGGCCGGAGCTCATTCTCATCTCCCCGGCCTCCTTCGCATTGCTTAGTCACTTCACAGCAGACGTACACTCTAATTCGCTCATATATTGCCAATAAGCAGTTAGCAATTGGCGGGCGGAACTGTTTCTCATCTCTTAATTTTGAGCACTTCGTGGACAGTGGCCGGAGCTCATTCTCATCTCCCTGGGCCTCCTTCGCATTGCCTAGGCATTTCTTTTGCCTTGGAGCACTTCACGGTCAGTAGCCGCAGCTCATTCTCACCACCCTCGACCTCCTTCGCATTGCTTAAGCAGTTTTCTTGCCTTGGAGCACTTCACGGTCAGAAGCCGGGGCTTATTCTCATCTCCCCAGCCTCCTTCGCATTGCTTAGTCACTTCACAGCAGACGTACACTCTAATTCGCTCATATATTGCCAATAAGCAGTTAGCAATTGGCGGCCGGAACTGTTTCTCATCTCTTAATTTTGAGCACTTGGTGGACAGTGGCAGGAGCTCGTTGTAATTTTCCGGTCTCCCTCGCATTGCTTTATCACTTCAAAGCAGACGTACACTCCAATTCGCTCATATATTGCCAATAAGCAGTTTGCAAATGGCGGCCGGAACTGTTTCTCATCTCTTAAATTTGAGCACTTACAAATATATTTCATGGGCAACATGGAAGAACAACTTGATCGACGCCTAGGGATCAATGCAGGAATGAAGCGAGCAATTATTCAAGACTTGCAGTGTCTGCTTCATGAACATCATGCGTTGGTCAGGTTGTTTAAGAGTGCTTTAGAGCGCATGCCAAATGATGACTATAAAGTTGTCATCAAAGCAGATAAACGACCATCTGGAACACACGAACGCACATTTAATGCTCCAACAGTAGACAAAGTTGCCATCCTGATTGTTGGTGAACAATTGGAAAAACGCGATATTGTGCTTACACGTCGCGATACTGGGCAACTGCAACAAATATCTGAAACTCATCGGTCATATGACGCATTGCAATACCCACTGATGTTTGAAGCATATAACCTGTGAGGAGGTGTTGGTACAACTCGGCGGTGTACGCGCTTGCTTCCGGCTTTTCTCTGGTCGGCTGGGGTGGGTTATTGGGGAAAAAGCCGCCGGTTACTATTCTCACTGTGTTTGAAATAAATAAGGAAAATCGCGTACTAAAGGAAGGGAAACGGAGAGGGAAGGGTTCGGTACGGCAACCGAATGACACTAAAAGGAAGACTCAATCATGACACGGACAAAAAAAAAGAAGGCGATGCTCAGTCTCGGGCTGCAAGTGCAAAGCTGCACAGATGCCCACCCTACCATGATCCCTCACAATCCAACTCATCACCAGGGATCCCTCCCAAGACCGTTCAGGGGTCAGGGCGCTGCTTCAGGTCGGGCATGGGTCCAACAAAAATATAAATCTTAGTTCATTTTATCTTAACTACATTTATTTATAAAAAAAAATTTTTTGACTTCATTTATATTCATTTGGTAACAAAAAAAGTATAGTGGTATATGAGGTAAGATTATAAAAATATGTGAAAGTAATAGGTGTGTTGTGTTATAGATTATATGTGTATGTGATATGTGCTATAAAATCCAAGGGGAGTAGGCAAATTGGTATAAGCATAAAGATAATATAATATAACATACTATAAAGTAATGATAATAAACTAATAAGACTAAAGTAGAAGAAGTCTCTATAAAAGCATGACCCCCGAAAAGTTACTTTTGGCCCATTGTATCGGCCGTGTGTTATTTAATAGGTATACCAGAATCTTAAGCGATTCTCTTTTGATCGTGGGTTTTGGGAGCTTTTACTTGCTCTGCTTAGTGCGAGCTTTCCTCTGAGTTCTCGGGCTCCGTTTTCTATTTATTTTTCTTCGAAACCCCCTCTCGGTCGCACAAATCAAATGTGTTGAAAATTATAAGTTTTTTCTTTTACTTACATGAATCGCCAGGGTCCATCGCCGAAAGATCTTTCGCTGGGGGACTGTGGCTGCAATAGAAGGTTA
>JAWNKY010002868.1:0-10250 GCA_035041765.1 Drosophila algonquin
GCGTTGGGCAGGCTGAAGCAGACGGTGTAAGAAAATGCGAAAACGAATAGCGAGCCGTTAGAACTGTCACGGTCGGCCACAACGACTTTTGGTTCGCTACTTTTTCGACAAATGTTTAGTTAAACCTTGACACAAGTTTAACTATTTGTTTGAACACTTTTTCCACACGGAAACACGGAAACACGTCAGGGTCACCAAAATGGAAGCTGCCGAGCTTTTTCGACAACTCTGACTCCACACTTACAAAACTTATACTCCGTTGTTGGGGTTTAGAGTTTTTGTATATTTTAGATGTATATTTTCACTATTAAAGGCCGTGGCCGTAAACCTTGTGATTTTTAGTGTACAAATGTATATGTATAGGTAGTAACTCAAGAACCATTATAGAACCAATTTGACGGTCGGTAGGTGATAATGATACGCGATGCTGCGTTCGACGACGAATTTTAGCGAAATGTGCTCAAGTTGCACCGAGAGCTTGAGAATAGATGAGCGTACAACAACTTAAGAGATAACTAAGATTATTTGAATATTTAAGAGCTACTGACAGCTGCTGCTCCGAACAAAACAAGAAGTGGCATTTATATAATATAACAATAATATGTATCCTTGCTATGGTTACTCATGAGGGAAAATGATTGCAAGCTTCTCTGCCTCTCACGTATAACATTTATACAATTTTTAGAGGCAGTCGCTTCGGTCATCGCCAAATCTGAGCCAGGGACAGTATTTTATAGTATTTTTGCGTTTTTTGTAACATTTTCTAGTCTTTTCCAGTATTTTATTGACAAAGGCCAGCTGTCTCTGTTGATAACTACATTAATATGTAGCAAATGTTGTAAAGTGTTAAAAATTGATATTTTGGTGGGCGCGATTAGCCCATTAAGATCCGTTCCTAAACGGCTCATTTTCGTTTTTTTGCATCAGCATAAAACCTATATTTTCAATAGTAGGGTAGGTAAATCCCGAAATCTATCCTATTAAAATTCTATTGGTAGGTGCAACTTTCCAAAAATAATGATTGTAACATATTTCACAATCAGAATACTTGTTTGGGTACAGTTGCTTTTAATGGGTTAAATGCGTTTCTTCGAATTATTATTGAATAACAGAGGTTTTCCAATGTTTACGCTATGTTATAGATATGAAATTTGTGAACGTCGCCGAGAAGAAGACCTGATCGCGGATAGGACCGCGCCGCGATTCGCGCTAGTTGGCAAGTTGGTTGTAGGTTGGGTTGGTTTATATTACAAAACGAGAGGGAACGTTGTGAGCCGCGGCAAAGGCCGCGGCTCTACCTTATACCCGGTACTCAGTCAGTATCATACATACATATATGAGCCTACGATTTATGAAATTTATTATATGTTCTCAAAAGGGACGAAAATAATATTTAAATTAAAAAAATGAATTTTTTGGAATTTTTATACATGTTTCCATTTTTGTTTACACATGCTTTATATATCTGCGCCCAAAGTTCTACATGACATGTATAACTACATATTTGAGACGTACAAGTGTTTAGGAGAGAGAGGGAGGGGGCATGAGTCAGCGCTTGGCAGGCGTTGCGTAGCCACTGAAATTTAATTTGTTTCTTCTGGCCATAATATTGATCCGATCTGATCCAGATTCGGCAATCTGGTAGATATGGTATTTTTTCGTGATTCTGCGTTTTTTGGTTTTCATTTATCTTAAAAATTGTGGATTCCACAGATTTTCGTCTTTTGTGGGGGCGCAAGGGGGCGTGGCAAAATTTTAAAACAAACTCGTGCTGGTTCGGTATCACAGGAGCTTGGATAGAAAGTTTGGTTGCTCTAGCTCTTATAGTCTCTGAGAACTAGGCGCTCATTTATACGAATAAGCAAAGCAGATGGGGTCGCGTGTGAGAGAGAGCGAGAGGGAATGATGACTTTCGAAATGGTTTCTTCATTGTAGCTATTGTAGCTATAATAATGATCCGAACTGATCCAGATTCAACACTCTGATAGAAATGGTCATTTTCTATGATACTGCGTTTTTAATTTTCTCGTATCTTCAAAATTGTGTACGCCACAGACTTTCGTCCTTTGTGCGGGCGGAAAGGGGCGGGGCGAATTTTGCAACACATTTGGAGTAGTGTGATCACACAGGAGACTGGATACAAAACTTGGTTGCTTTATCTAAAATGGTCTCTGAGATATAGGCGCAAATGAAGACGGACAGACGGACAGACGGACGGACGGACGGACAGACAGACATAGCTATATCGACTCGGCTATTGATGCTGATCAAGAATATAATACTTTATGGGGTCGGAAACGCTTCCTTCGTGCGTTACACACAACCGTTATCCGCACAAATCTAATATACCCTTTTACTCTTCGAGTACCGGGTATAAAAATACCATGCTTAGAGCTTAGTCTGTGTTCTGCAAGATCCAAGTGTTTGTAGCAGCAGTGCCCGGTTACCGCGCCATAATGATCAGGACTTCGGTGTCCGGTCGAGTCGTGGAAGTCGGCTCCTTGTTGTACATTGTCAGCTGGTTGGATGCCGACGGCAGCAGGCAGCATAGGTCTGGTGGGTCGTGAGCCACGACCTCCGTAAGTGGAGAACTGATCAATAGCCTATAGGCTGCGCCAATAGGCGGCGCCAATCTCCAGTGCCAAAGCCCAGCGGGCGTCTCACCAAGAGATGATGCCCCACAATCAGCTGTACATCGAGGACGATACCGATGATGAGAGCGGAATACAAAGAAGATGATCATGCGATGGTATTGTTGCTGGGACGAAGGTCATAGGTACTCTTCCAAGCAGTTAGAAATCTTGGCTAGTAAACCTGGGGGTCCTATCCCCACACGCGTGGCTGCCTCCTCAAATGGCATCTGCATGCAATCAAGAGTCGCTCAAGCGGCTCTGTATTTACATAGCCATGCTGCAGCCGTTGTAGGTATTGCTCCTGCTGCTCTTTCTTACATGCCTTAACTTCCTGCTTACCCCGAAGTAACACCAGAAGTGTACCCCACCATAAGTCCGTGTTGTCACATTTCGCCCCGCTTTGTTGCGCGT
Source organism: Drosophila algonquin (assembly GCA_035041765.1). Classification (NCBI taxonomy): domain Eukaryota; kingdom Metazoa; phylum Arthropoda; class Insecta; order Diptera; family Drosophilidae; genus Drosophila; species Drosophila algonquin. The sequence continues at coordinate 3,045 of JAWNKY010002868.1, forward strand.
TAATGCGTAAACTGAAAGGGACGACGACGAGGAAGTCATGCAAAACTAATGTCAGTTGGTGGCCATAGGCCCAGCAACTTGATATTCATATAGGTAGGATACAAATCCGGAGGAGGCGTAACAGCAGCAAAAAAGGATTGCTGGCGACTGGCCTTGGGCTACAGACGAGTAGGGCCCGTACTTGTACTCTCTCCACTTGCACCGAAAGTTCGGCGAACACTTAACTTGTTTACTTTTCAATTTGTGGCTGGTGGCTGGTAGCAGCGACATGGAGGTGCGGCAAATGTGACTGACAGGAAGACGGCCACAAGTGCTTACCCGTTACCTTTATGGCACATCGTAATACAATGGAATAACACAAAGGGGCTTCCATTCAGGGCTTAGGCCTGGGCTTAGGCCTGGGCTTAGGCCTGAATGGAAATACGGCCAGAGAGGAGAGCGATTAGCGAAAATGTATCAAGACCTTTGGCTTTGCTCCCTACCAGAGCATAGTAGCCACAAAGCCGCAACGACCACTGTCATTGCCACTGCTTCTTCTGCCACTGCCAGTGCCTCACCAAATATGCATTATGTGTGTGCACTGGAGCTGGCAACGACTGGCTGTGTCCTGGAATTTGGGATGCTGGGGCTATCAGGAAATTAAACCGATTCAATAATTGTAAGCACTGTTGAAGGCCTGCAAGGAATTACAAGCCATAATTGAAATATACCCGAACAATTTTTATATAGGAAACATCATGGAGAATTAAGAGAGTTCACTTAAGTCCCGACTAAACTGTATCGAAAAAACATAGACATGGACATGGGACATACCAGTAGCTCAGGATTGGGACAAGAACGCCATCTAGCGTGTGTCACTGGAGAGAGATATCGTCACCGAAAGCTCTTTGCGCTGCCTAACAGAGGCATTCTCGAAAGGCTACCAGCGAAAGTAACAGGGAGGATAGCGGAGATTCCAGTTAGCAGAGAACTACCACTATTTGGACCAACAAAAGAACAAAAATGATCGAGAATGCAACCGCTTGTCTGGGAGTCCCTTACGTATCCATTATCCCCCCGGTCAATGGGGTCTCCATGGCGAAGAACAGTAGAACGATGACCAAAACATTGCATTTGCTTACGTTGCCCATGGCGACTCTCTGTGGCATAATCAGCTGGCCGCCGTCTGCATCATGTAAATAAACAGAAGCATAAATCTGCATTAACCAAAGTGTAATCGGAGCTGCACCGCTACTCGTGCTCCCCCTGCTGATGTTTTAAGTCCTTGCCGCCGCCAGAGGAATTCAAGGTGCTGCTGCTGGGGTCCGCGAGCAGTCGCAAGACGGAACTAGGCCACCGAGTGAGTGATCAAGAGGGCGACGGCGACGATCTGGATCCCACCAACGGAGTACGATACTACCGCATGGAGTCGGTGGCTGTGCAACTGCAGCTCACTGAGGTCGGTGGGAATGCGGAAATGCAGCGCCTGTGGAAGCACTCTACGCGGCCACTGATCTACTGCATCGATCTTTGTTTGAGCATGGAGGAACTGGAGGATACGTTCGCACTGCAGAGCAAATGCCTCCAGGGCACGGCTCTGGACGGAAAGCCAGTGCTGCTGGTAGCCAAGCGACACTGCGACGGAGTGAAACTGTACGACGCAGACCACTCCCTTGGCCTGGACCAGCTGGCCCGCTCCTGCGGCTGTCCCTTGGGGCAAGGTATGGCTTGGCTGTTCCGCCAGCTAGTGGCACGGCGCCATATTCTCGAGCAGCGCGTCCGCTGCGATGTTAACATGCAGGTTATTTTCGACCCGAAACGCACACCTCACCTTTCTAACCTGATCTTGGTTTTCCCTCCGTCAGGTCTGGCACCGACGTAAGAAGTCACTCCTCTCCAGCAGCAAGATGGCGCAGGTACAACTGTGACCGTTTCCGTCGCCAACACAGAAAGGTAGGCCATCCTCTGAAAGGCATCCTGTAATCATGCTAATCTATGAATGTACATATTTATCCTTATCTCCTTACACTCCACAGCTCTGGCCTACTGTCGATGGTGTTAATCAGTCAACGGCGCTCCCCAGTACAGCGCCACCGGCTATTTTCTTAGTTCGCTCGCGACAAGAGCCAAATCCAGAGCAAGTAGCGTCTTAGTTTCCTGCCACGTGTCACCGTCCGACGTGCCAAAAGCTTTTTGTTACCAGTGCCTTTCATATCTTTTATAGGTTTTAAGCAGCATAATATGGTTAAGATTTAAGTAGATGTGTTATAGTTCTTTTTGCGCTCTTTTCCCATTTAAAAGTCATGCTCCGGTTATCGCAAAAAAGGGAAAAAATAACTGTTTAGCTAGTGTGCTTTTTCACTAGCAGTTGCGATTTAAAAAAACCTGTTATTATTGGGTTTTGGTTATATATATGTGGTTTAATGGCAGCTTTATTTAAGATAGACGCATATAGGTATGCGTGTACGACGAACGATGATTTTTAGCTTTCGAGTATTCGCTCAAGACTGACATGCAAGGGCTGACGGCGTAATGGCATTTACTTTATGGTTTAAGGTTTATGCTGCTTGACCCGACATACTCCACCCGTTGAAACCCTGTCCTTCAACAGCATCTTTAAGGGTCAGCAGACACAACTTGTTGATGGCTCGTTTTATAAGTCCAGATGAGGTCTTCAGCACGGCGACTCGGGAAACGCCATCTCTTCCTGGTAGAAGCTCGACCACCCTCGCCAGTGGCCACTTCATGGGAGGAAGATTCTCATCCTTGACAAGGACCATATCTGCGACTGCCAAACTGGGCTTCGCAGTGCGCCATTTTGAGCGTTGCTGCAGCGAAGTGATGTATTCTTCCTTCAACCGGGACCAGAAGAGCTGCTGCAGGTATGAAACGCGCTGCAGCCGTCCAAGCGATCGAATTTAAGCCACGTGACGTCTGGCTCAGCGAACGAAGTAGGAGGGCCTCCATTTAAGAAATGAGCTGGAGTTAAAACATCAAGATCGGCATTGCTCTCTGAAATGGAGACTAAAGGTCTTGAATTAATTACGGCCGTGATGTGGCATAACAGCGTCCGCAGTTCGTCAAATCCAAGAACCGAGCTGCCTATCGCACGGTAGAAGTGGTACTTGACAGTCTTAACTGCCGCTTCCCATAGACCACCAAAATACGGGAGCGCGAAGGAATAAAGTGCCAGTCTATAGACTCCACCAAGCAAAAATCCAGCACAGCCTTCTGATGGTCATCGCTGAGGAACAGGCATTTTAACTCCATCAGCTCATTCCTGACCAAATTTGTCGCGGCTTCCGTCGGGTGCATATGAAGGGTGCCTTGAGGAAATGCGTCATCTGCTGCATATCCCGACCTCGTCTTGCGAACACATCATGGCTGACCTACTGAAGGATCGAATACAGGATTCGCCTGCATTCAGTGTCACTAGAATTGACTATTGTGGTCCCTTCTACTACAAGCCAGATGGGCGCAATCCAACGCCCATATATCAGGGTTTTCATCTGTTTTACCACCAAGGCAGTCTGGTTGAAATTGGTAAAGGATCTATAAAATGCAGCTTTCTTGAGTGCCCTCAAACGCTTCGTCGCGACTCGCGGCATTCCCCGATGCATTTGGTCGGACAATGCCACCAACTTCGTGGGCGCTAGGAACGAGTTGGATGACCTTCGTCGGCTATTTATCAGCGAGAAGCATCGCGCTGAAATCCACAATCACTGCCTCAACAACAGCTTCGACCGGAAATTCATTTCGGGGCTTGTGGGAGTCACCTGTGCCCAGCAGATCTCTTGGAAGCGTTGGAGTGAGGAGTACTTGACCCTGCTGCAACAACGTGCAAAATGGCGCACGCCACAACGACGTCGTCTGCATCAAGGCATTCAAGGCCACTAGAGCTGATGGGGCCGAGTTGCGAGTTGCTATCCTGCTGACACCATCTGGAACCACTCGTCGAGCTGTCAACAAGCTGTGCGTCCTTCCCGTTAAGGATTCTGTTAAAAGCCCTGGTCTTTCAACGGGTGGGAGTATGTTGGAGCAGCAGCTAGCAGTAGCTCTTACGATTACGAATTAGTTCAGCTATGTATCTCTCAAATTATCTAAGAACATCTGTTCTCATGCTTTCGGTGCATACGCACACACCAACACACTCATGTTCGCCATGCGTACTGCTTATATGGCATTGCGTCGGTTATCTTGGGGTGCACTCTTTTGTCAAATTCGTCGTCGAACGCAGCAGCGCGCATCATTTGTATGCACCGGCCATCAAATTGTCAAATCGGTTCGATAACGGTTCTTGAGTTCATACTTATACATTTTGTACAAGCACCAAAAAAAAAAACAAAGCCCACGGCCACGGCCTTTAACACTTTAATTAACACTAAAAAATTGAAAATAAACACAAACCCTAAAACCCAACAACGGAGCATAAATTTGTAAATGTGGAGTCAGAGTTGCCCAAAAAGCTCGGAAGCTTCCAAAATTTTGGTGACCCCGACGGGATCTCCGTGAGCTTATAGTGTGGGAAAAAGTGTTCAAAAATATCGTTAAATCTGTGTCTAAGGTTTAACTAAACATTTGTCGAAAAAGGAGCGAACCAAAAGTCGTTGTGGCCGACCGTCACAGTTCTAACGGCCCGATCCTATCGCCAAGATACACAAACTAAAACTAAATTAAAAGGCACTGCTCAAAGAAATCATGAAAATTTCATGTAAGTGACGTTTCTGAAAGCCTACTATTTAAAAAAATATATAGTACAATACCACTTTGATACCAAAGAAAATACTCAATTTGAAGGAATACCGCTTAAAGCAAACGCCTACTTTTGCATGTGTGCACAATTATGGAATGCAAGTAAACCAATTGAGCAGCTGGCAAGCGCCCCCAACCCCGCCCAGTCCTCCCCCTCTCAACAGAAGTGTAAGCCAAAGTGTTGTTTTTGTCAAAGACGGAGAGACGGATAGAGCGACAGAGAGAGTCCGTCCGTCCGTCGGTCTTCATTTGCGCCTATATCTCAGAGACTATTTAATCTAGAGCAACCAAGTATTGTATCCAGTTTTCTGTGTGATCACACTACTCCAAATGTGTGCTTAATTTCGCCCAGCCGCCCCCACAAAAGACGAAAGTCTGTGGTGTACACAATTTTTAAGATATGAGAAAACTAAAAACGCAAAATCATAGAGAATAACCATTTCTATCAGAGTGTTGAGTCTGGATCAGATCGCATCATTATTATAGCTACAATGAAGAAAACCATTTCGAAAGTCATCGTTCCCTCTCGCTCTCTCTCACAAGCCACCCTGTCTGTTTTGCCTATTCGTCCAAATGAGCGCCTAGTTCTCAGAGACTATAAGAGCTAGAGCAACCAAACCAATCCACACTTCTGCCATATCAATTCAGCACAAGTTTATTTCAAAATTTTGCCACGCCCCCTTCCGTCTCCACAAAGGACGAAAATCTGTGGAAGCCACAATTTTAAAGATAAAAGAAAACCAAAAACGTAGAATCATGGGAAATTACTGTATTATCATATCCTAACCAAAATGGAAACATGTACAAAAATTCAAAAAATGGTTTGACTTTGTTTTTTGAAATATTATTTTTTGCCCAACTTTAATTCGTCCCTTTTGCGAACATTTAATAAATTGCATAAATCTTCTATGTACATATGTGCATATGTATATACTGACTGAGTACCGGGTATAAAGTAGAGCCGCGGCAAAGGCTCACAAGGTACCCCCTTGTTTATTTTAATAAATATTATATATACATATATGTATATATAAACGAACAGATTGCCGAATATATATAATATATAAATATTATTATATTATTATTATTATATTATTATTATTATATTATTATTATTAATATTATATTTATTAATAATATTAATTAAAATAAAAACGAGAGGGAACGTTGTGAGCCGCGGCTATGGCCGCGGCTCTACCTTATACCCGGTACTCAGTTAGTATGTGTGTAATTTACTAGTATGTAACTTATATAATATACATATTTGATACGTAAAAGCCGCTCGAATTAGCTACCAATTTAATACATTAAATTGGTACCCAGGGAACACCACGGGGAGGCCATCGCGATGCAATGGGGTCACTCTAGCCAAAATATAAAATCTAGCCAAAATAATATAATACTTTTGCATGTGTGCACAATTATGGAATGCAAGTAAACCAATTGAGCAGCTGGCAAGCGCCCCCAACCCCGCCCAGTCCTCCCCCTCTCAACAGAAGTGGAAGCCAAAGTGTTGTTTTTGTCAAAGACGGAGAGACGGATAGAGCGACAGAGAGAGTCCGTCCGTCCGTCGGTCTTCATTTGCGCCTATATCTCAGAGACTATTTAATCTAGAGCAACCAAGTATTGTATCCAGTTTTCTGTGTGATCACACTACTCCAAATGTGTGCTTAATTTCGCCCAGCCGCCCCCACAAAAGACGAAAGTCTGTGGTGTACACAATTTTTAAGATATGAGAAAACTAAAAACGCAAAATCATAGAGAATAACCATTTCTATCAGAGTGTTGAGTCTGGATCAGATCGCATCATTATTATAGCTACAATGAAGAAAACCATTTCGAAAGTCATCGTTCCCTCTCGCTCTCTCTCACAAGCCACCCTGTCTGTTTTGCCTATTCGTCCAAATGAGCGCCTAGTTCTCAGAGACTATAAGAGCTAGAGCAACCAAACCAATCCACACTTCTGCCATATCAATTCAGCACAAGTTTATTTCAAAATTTTGCCACGCCCCCTTCCGTCTCCACAAAGGACGAAAATCTGTGGAAGCCACAATTTTTAAGATAAAAGAAAACCAAAAACGTAGAATCATGGGAAATTACTGTATTATCATATCCTAACCAAAATGGAAACATGTACAAAAATTCAAAAAATGGTTTGACTTTGTTTTTTGAAATATTATTTTTTGCCCAACTTTAATTCGTCCCTTTTGCGAACATTTAATAAATTGCATAAATCTTCTATGTACATATGTGCATATGTATATACTGACTGAGTACCGGGTATAAAGTAGAGCCGCGGCAAAGGCTCACAAGGTACCCCCTTGTTTATTTTAATAAATATTATATATACATATATGTATATATAAACGAACAGATTGCCGAATATATATAATATATAAATATTATTATATTATTATTATTATATTATTATTATTATATTATTATTATTAATATTATATTTATTAATAATATTAA